>ML357616.1:273-55910 GCA_005239505.1 Nicotiana paniculata | reverse complement strand
CTTATCTCTACTTGGTCCGTTCAATACATACAAAATGTACTAGCACAAGAAGTTGGATTTAAATCATTCCCATAATCAAGATAAATTTTATTTAATCTTATGCTACAATCATCCATGATGGTTTGTCCAATTCCATCATTAGATTGTGAACTCAAACTTTATACTTATAAGAACCGATGGTTTAATCTTCCATATATAAGCTAAACTCTATACACTAAATCATCTACTATATAAGTAAAGGACACAGATGAATATATGATCTATTTAAAACTTTATTAAAATTGAATAAACAATTGTTCCATAATAAATAGTATATCCAAACCAAACTCATGGTTAATAGTATATATCCCAACAATCTCCCACTTAGACTTTTAACCATGACAATTATTAAATATATTATATCTTAACGCATGGTTAATAGTATATTCCCCAATAATCTCTCACTTAGACTTGTAACCATACATCTATAACTTTCTCAGGCTATCTTTTTACATGACTATTAAAGTTTCCACAAAATAAGATTTTGTTAAAGAATCTTGTCAAGTTATTTCTGATGCAATCTTTGTCCGATAGTGCTTTGTCATAACTATCTAGTTTTGTATTAAACTCTTCAGGGGTTCTGTTACTGAAACCATCCCAAGAGTGTATACCAAACTATAATTTTCCTTAGTATTCTCCCACTACGACGAAGTACTACTAATATTACCTTCATTACCTTACGGCTTTGAAATATTAGCGACTTCTTACTATAGTGTTCACTGTTCAAACATCGCTCCCACTTTATAAAGGCATGTCTTTAACGTTCTCCCACTACTTAAATGCAATGGAACGCCAATCCTGACATGTGGGTTTCGATGTTCTTGAACATCTAGTTATTTCTTTGCCCAGTTCCTGTAAAATTGATTTACTTCTAGGAACATGGTTTATTAAACAGTCCTTATCTAGAAAAATGCATTTGTTTTAACAATTACCTTATTTTCTTTAGGACAATAAAATAAAACTCTATTCGTTTCCTTGGATGTTCAATAAACATGCACCTATACATTCTTAGTTCCAACTTACATATCCGCTTTCCCTTTCAACACATATGCGGGACAATCTTATATCTGAACATGCCATAGACTGAGCTTACATTTAGTCCACAGTTCTATAGATGTCCTAGGTACTAACTTTGAAGGAACTAATTCAGAATATAATTTGCAATTTCCAGGAAATATTCCAAAAATGAATAAGGCAAATCTAAATAACACATCATCAATCTATCCATGTTCAAAAAAAGATTATTTCTTCTTTCTACTACACCACTCTATTATGGAGTTTATGGTGTAGTCAATTGAGATGTAATCCCTTATTCTAACAAGTAACAAAAGAACTCTTTAGAGAGGTGCTCGCCACTACAATCAAATTGCAGTAACTTAATATGTTTTCTTGGTGCTTCTATGTTCCAACTCTTAAAACCCTTGAATTACTCAAAATCATTAAGACTTACGGTGCATCAAATAAATATATTAATATCTCTTACGAGTATGTTCATTTAACCATACAAATCAGAAGGTATTCATTCCAGCTTATCACTAGCTTTATTTTCTTTTGAAGGGAAACATCCTTTAGTCAAATTTCCTTCCAAACAGGATCCACAAGTTGGTAGTGTCTCTACTTTCAATGAACTTTTAAGGTCCATCCTTGACCAACTTAATATCCTATCCAGATTAATATGACTTAGACAAAGGTGTGCAGATAAGTTTTGCTCAATTATGAAGAACATATTCCCTTATGAGATAGACTAATATTGTTCTGTTCAAGAGAGACATTAATATACAATAATAAGGTCATGCATTCATGTACCACAAGAGATAAAATGTTTATCAAGCTCAATAACTCAAGAATTATTCGAAACTTAAAACAAATATCCATCTCTTATTTTACCCAAAAACCGGAATTAAATTTCTTCTAACAAAAGGTACAAATATTGCATCCTTTAAATTAATGTCTTTCCACTTCCAAAAGAAAATTTTAACAATTAATTCGACAAATTGCATAAAGTCATAGTGGAGTTGAGATAAAATATTAAATAGATCATAATAAGTCAAAACACTGAATAATAAAATTCAGACTGCATTCAATATTTATATACATACATGCATCTCGAATAATAAATTTCGATGGGAAAAAAATCATTCATGCAAAGCATATTATATAACGCAAGAATTATACAATCCAGAAAGAAATAGAACTAGCTCAGATGGAGAGCTTACTAATATTTTCAGATAATTGTATATAACCATTTAATACTAAAATATTAAACACACTACACATATATGTATTCATGCATCTTGAATAGAAAATTTCGATGGAAAAAGAACTACTCATGCAACATGCATATGTAATGCCAGATTGTTCACTCAGATAAATTAAAATAGGCACAACTCAGATGGAGAGTATACTGTTAATTTAAGTCAAGTGAACATCATTTTTAATAGCTCCAGTTCCATTGATCCAACATGTATACTCAGATGGAGAGTAAGTACATGATACCAATTACTAGTATTTCACCTAGTGAGATTCAATAAATTTATCCGATATGGAGGAAGACCTAAGTCAACGCATAAATTTATTACTCACTTGAAATTAATTGTGAAAGACCGTAGAAATATATTTCTACCACCACATAATTATGATTATATTTTAGTTACAAAATTGATTCAACCCTTTAACTTAGATAGAGAGTTAATTCAAGTTATCAATAACTAGTAACTATTTCCAGTGGGTTCATAATAAATTTATCTGATATGAAGAAGACCTAACGTCAACGCGTAAATTTATTATCTCACTATAAATAAAAAATGGTGACCATAGGGGTTAATTCCTATCACCACTTTATCACAACCACGATTTTTTTTTTGAGGATTAAGTTCCATAATTAAAAAATGCCCAAAACGCCATTTAAACAGTCTTAAGACGCTAGAATTAACGTTTTTCACTGCATAGCAGTGAGTATTGTTCACTGGGTTATTTCTGGTAAACCTACCAAATTTCAGATCAATCGGAGATCGTTAACATCACAATCTCCAAAAATTCCAACCAAATTTGGAAAATTAGCATTTTAAGCATTTTTTAAGAATTTAAAATATGACCTACATTATTATAATATACCAATTCATGTCAAATCAACATGTGTTATCATGTTCTAGATTAGACATAAACAATATGATAGAAAGAATAACTTTTCGTATGTAAATCACATTTTAATCTGTCAAAACTTCCAAAAAACTCATCTAAACGATCCCGAATCATCGAAATATGATGTGATTCACTGTAGCAGTGAGTTCTTCTTAACTAATCGTTTCCAATGATCCTATCAAATTTCAGGTCATTCGGAGATCGTGATAATTCACGATCGCCAAAAACTAGACCAAATTCAAAATAAATTATTTTTGACATATTTAGGATTAAACTCATGTGATTTGCATTCTTGCTATATATCATATCAAGTTAAATCATCATGTTTCATATTTAACACAAATATAGCCGATATATAAAGAATATCTTTTCATATTTATAACAAATTCAATTTAATAAACTGCTTGAAACCCCATTTAAACGACCTCAAAATGCCGAAAAACAGCATGATTCACTGCACAACAGTGAGTTTTTCTTACTAGATCATTTTCGATGAACCTACCAAGTTTCAGATCAATTGGAGTTTGACAAATTCATGACCACCAGCCTGTATCCAACTCGGAGAA
The DNA here is from genome assembly GCA_005239505.1 of Nicotiana paniculata. Taxonomy (NCBI): domain Eukaryota; kingdom Viridiplantae; phylum Streptophyta; class Magnoliopsida; order Solanales; family Solanaceae; genus Nicotiana; species Nicotiana paniculata. The sequence continues at coordinate 52,164 of ML357616.1, read as the reverse complement.
TAACGGTTTTAAACAGTTTCATGAATTAAAATAAATATGATATTGATTTCATTCTCCTTGTAGTTATACTATGAGCTCAAGGCATACATTATGTTCTTCCTATTTCTAGGATACATAATATCTCCTTTTACATAAATTATCCTTTTATTAAATACACAAGAACCTAAGATATTATATTTTCTCTCATTCAGCGAAAAACTTAATATCTTGTAACGACCCGACCGGTCGTTTTGTGCTCTAGCACATCGTTCAGCGGGTTGAAGTTGTGAGCAACTTTGTTTCAGGTATTGTGACCCGTGGGCATGGTCGGAATTGAATTCCAGGAAGTTTAGAATTGATTTGGAAAGAAAATTCTCATTTCGGAAGCCTTAAGTTGGAGAAATACACTAAGATTGGAATTTTGAGTAAACGATCTCTGAATCAGGATTTGAAGGTTCCAACAGGTTCGTATGATGATTTCGGACTTGGGTGTATGTCCGAATCGGATTTTGGATAACCCGGGAGCGTTTCGGCGTATATTGTGGAAGTTAGCATTTTAGAAGGATTTCATGAATTTGGGCCTGAAGTGCATATCAGTGAGGTTGATGTCCGTTTGGGATTCCGAGTCTAGGAATAGCTCCGTATGGTGATTCTGGAATTGGTAGCACGATCGGAAGTGAATTTGGATGTTCGTAGCTCATTTTGGAGTCATTGGCTAAAGATAGGAATCTGAAGGTTTTTGGGAAATCCGGCCAGAAGTGGATGTTTTGATATCGAGGTCGGAATGCGATTTTGGAAGTTGAAGCAGGTCCGTAATGTTGAATATGACTTGTGCGCAAAATTTCAGGTCAATCAGACGTGATTTGATAGGTTTCGACATCGAATGTAGAAGTTTGAAATTCTAAGTTCTTAAAGAATTGGATTTGAGTGCGATTCGTGATTTCGGCATTGTTTGATATGATTTGAGCGCTCGAGCAAATCCGTGTCATATTTTGGGACAGGTTGGTGTGGTTGGACGGGGTCCCGGGGGCCTCGGGTGGATTCCGGGTGGTTAACGGATCAAAGTTGAAGTTGGAAAAAGGGCTGAAGCTGCTGTCATCTGGTGCAACCGCACCTGCGAGGCTTTGACCGCAGGTGCGGCGTGGGCGTCGCAGGTGTGAGTGTGGCTTGGCTTGGCTGGGGACCGTAGGTGCGATGGATATTTAGCACCTGTGAAGCCGCAGGTGCGGATAGTGGGGCGCAAGTGCGATTTGGGCTGAAGTTGAGGAAAACCGCAGGTGCGGAGGAAGGACCGCATGTGCGAAAAGATGCCTGGGCAGAATGTTTTAAAATCAGGTTTGTGCCATTTCTCTCTCATTTTTCATTTGGTTGAGACGATTTTGGAGAGCTTTTCAAGGGTGATTTCATCAGGGATCAGAGGTAAGTTGTTCCTACTTGTTTCTAAGGCTAAATACAAGATTATATGCATGATTTGATATGGGAAATTGTGGAAAAATTGGGGTTTTTGAAGAAAAACCTAAAAAGTGAAATTTGGATTTTTGGCCACGAATTAAGCATGAATGTTTGAGTAAATTATATATTTGAGTTAGTAAAGCTATGGGTAGAATATATTTTCGAGAATTTCGAATTTTCGGGCCCGTGGGCCCGAGGACATTTTGGTCATTTCTCCGACCGGGGTCGGGAAAGTATATAATCTGAATTGGTTGTGAGTATTAGGATGAATTTTCATTGTTTTTCCATTATGTGGTAGTTTCGGAGCATTTTGCGTCCGTTGGAGTCATCAGAAGGGCTTGGGAGTCGGTGTTGGAACTTCGGAGCGAGGTAAGTCTCCTTTCTAACTTTGTGAGGGGGAATCGTCCCCCTAGGTGAATTAATTCAGTATATGCTACCATCTTCGGGGGCTACATACGCACGAGGTGACGGGAGTCCGTGCGTAGCTACTATTATGCCATGTCCGGGTAGCCTAGGACGCACTAGCATGCTTTATGTGTGTACCTGTAACCCTGCCTGTAACATTAAACTGCTATGTGACTGAAAACATAATTGAATGTTTAAAAGAAAACTAGAGCTCATATTGTTAACCTTCTAAAAAGAGAATTTGTTTCCGTTGTGAATATATGTGTACCTGGACTGGGTTGTATCATGGAGTATTACTAAACTGGACAAATGAGTTTCAAAACAAAGATTTCAAAACCTATACTTCATGTCTCTTTTAAAAAGGATTTTTTCCCCACTTTCCTGAGAAAACCTGCTTCTTGATAAAAATGAGGATGTATTGAATGTGTGTACATATGAGCACCTGAGTCACATGTATGATTCGCGAGCAGGCTAGTCTTATTATATTTATGTTTACCGCGTCGCACTATCGATTCGCGAGCCGGGAAAATAGATGCATCTATGGTTCGAGTCGGTCGACCCCTCGGTAGTGCACAATTTATTATTGTTGGTCCGCACCGTTCGATCCTCGGCATTGCCTGCGCATGATATTTGCTGCGTAGTTGCTATGATATTTTCCTGATTACTGGCTTGAAATGTTAAATTGTCGATTGAAATGACAAAGACTTAAAGTTATTAAAAAGACTTTTGGAAGAAGTTGTTCCTTCCGTTGATTTATTATTATTTTATTAAATCACCATGTTTATTAATTTTTAATATGACAAAGATATAAAGTGTTAAATGTGAACGAAATTGAAGGATGTTTAAATTCTATTTTATAAACTGCCTATGACAATACCCTTCTTAGTGTCACTCGTAAATATTCCAAAATTGACCTTTAGTAAGTGTCTAAATTGACCTCTCGTCACTACCTCTCTGAGGTTAGGCGGGCGACTCACTGAGTACACGTTATTTTTTTTACTCATACTACACTTGCTGTGCATTTTATTGCATAGGTACTTTCATAGCAATGTGGAGGATTCAGAGACTTAGGCGTTGCATCATCCGGAGGCGATCCGCAGCTGACAGAGTCTCCTTCACACTGTATTTATTCATATTTTTAAATTTCCTTGTTCAGTTGTATTTCGGACAGGCTTTTTAATAATTGTATAAATTCTTAGAAATTGTGCATGTACTTGTGACACCGAGTTCTGGGATATGTACTGGGATAATTGTTTAAGTGAAATCTTTAGATCACTATTTTTAAATAACAGAATTTATTCGCTGTCGTACTTTAATTTACGAAAATTTATTTATTTGATTATGAAATGCAAGGAAAGGTAACAGTTTCGAAAATGTTAAAACATGAATGTATTTCAACTAATTAAGAATTTGGCTTGCGTGACAGTGGTGTCCGGCGCCATCACGACCTATGGATTTTGGGTCGTGACAACATGGTATCAGAGCGCTAGGTTCCCGTAGGTCTCACGAGTCATGAGCAAGTCTATTAGAGTCTTACGGATCGGTACGGAGACGTCTGTACTTATCTTCGAGAGGCTACATGGTTGTTAGGAGTACTTCCCTTCTTGATTCTTCATCGTGCAAGTTGATTCCTTTGAGGCTTATGCCTATGCTCATTCCTACTCAATCTTACACGTCGCGAAGCGCTTGCTATGGATCAGGAATTTGAGGAATGGAAATGGTGCTACGAATGTAGTTCGAGATCTTCCATGTGTTAATGGTCGTGGCTGTTGTTATGGCCCTGTGAAAGGGTAATGTGTTGTTTCAGCTTAATAGTTGTGTTTCTGGGAGCCTTGAGGTTGTACTCGGGTAGTGATGATGGTTGCAATTGATTGTCGCGCGGTGTCTATATGATGATAGAACGTTTGCATGTATGTTGGGAGAGATGAATGGTTTGAAGGAGGTCTCCTCAGAGCGTGATTTCGAGATTTCAGTGCTTTTGTGCCGGCAGAGGAGTGGCATTTTGGGTTAGGAATGGTCAGGTTGGGGTTGATAAGGCAGTAGGACTTGGTGTCTTCAAGTGAGATGGGATATGCACCTGTGACGTGTAGTCGTTGTCATTGATCGAATGGAATGTGTTAAAGTTTTTCGGTGCTATGGTTTCTTCGGTTGCGTGGTGTCAGAGTATTGAGAAGAAGTATTGAAGAATGTGGTTGGAAAAGAATGATCCTGGAATAAGGCTAGGCGGTGGTTCCATTTCTAGAAGGCCAGGTGTAAGAAGCGGAAGTCGAGCAATCGCAAAGTGGGGGAGCGACAACACAATTTGGAATTTGAAGATATTGTCGCACATTTAATGGATGTCCATGAGGAGCAGACGGACTAGTAAGTTGGTAAATGAAGCAGGGCGTAGGATGGGGTATTGGAGTCGTAGAGAGCGTGCATTTCAGCGTCGTTGGAAGGTGTCCGCGGGTGATTTCTACATGAGGGTTGTCTTCTGGGGATAGGTTAGCAATGGCGGGGTTGGCAGGTTCTGTGAGGGGTCCTAGTGGCTAGTCTATAGGAGATAGAATGTGTGAATGATGCTAGAGAATTCGAGTCTTTATGGAGTGCTAGCAAGAGAATTTAGAAGATCTGGACGGATTGACTGAGCAAGATCGTGTCATCAAAGGAGGAAGGATCTCAGCAGGGTCTAGAGTGGTGCAAGGAGTAGCTTCGGGTTAAGTGGGTGAGTCCCACCATCTGCAGTTGGGTTGTAGGATTGTCTTCGCATGGGGTTGAAGATTTTCGACGTGTTGGCAAGTTATTTCAGCTAAGGAAAAAGGAGTAAAATGGTAATTGTGCGTGGGATTTGATGAATATGTACAACAGTTGGCCCTGTCAGATCAGAGTTAGGCTTTGGAAGATTCAGAATTTATACTTAAGGCATGGGCGAGTTGTAACTATAGTGACTAAGTCACGTGTTTCATTGAAAAAGGTGTTCCTATGCTAGGAGAGCCTTGGGGTTGATTGTATTTGGGGCCAGTCAGAGTAGGTGACTCTCAATAGCGGTCCTAGTGAGTTCAAAAGTTAAGAATGCGGCAATTAAGGATTTCAGGCAGCAGTATGATCGAGAATCGAGCTTTTGCAGAGTAATCTCTACTAAAAATGAGGACGGTTGGAATGTTCTATGATATGTTTCAGCATATAGGAGAATATTGAAGGAGTGAGAGAAATAGACTCCGGGTTGAAGAAAAGATTATCAGGAGGGTATGAGACGGGTTGCAGGATTTGGGCAGCATAGTCTCGCGAATCATGGTCACCCGGGATGAGTGAGGGTTGAGTTTGCTATGGGTTGAAGGAAGTTGTTACTATTCCTGAGGCAATTGATGATGATTAAAAGAAGATAGATTGAAGCCATGGTTGAAATGGCACATTTGCGGCAGTGATCAGTTCCTTTGATATGATTTGGTTATGCATGTGGTTTGTGCCGGTGTGTGCGGGGCTTGTCGACCGCCGTAACGGATTTTATGTGGGAGCATTTGAGTGTTATGGCCTGTCAGGTATAGGCGGACCACAGAAGGGTTATGGTGGTATAGACTACCACTTAAGATTTGCATGATTGGGTGATAATGGGAATTCACTCATGTGATGAGATGGTACTCTTGAATTGAGTCAAGTAAAATGTTTTTATATGATGAAGTGTTCACCCTATTGATGGTTCGAAAGTTATGATGGAATTCTTGCGCTACCTCATGTTGGTACGTTAAGTGCGGGAAGCAGTATGTAACTGGGAGTAAGAATCGAGATTCAGGTCCGACGTTTATGAGGATGGCATGATCTTGGAAGAGCAAGACAAGTGATTTGAGAGTTCAGAGTAAGCTGGTGTTATCTTTAGTGTCACATGAGATTGATATTCGGCGAAAGAGGCTTTGTACCCTGGTCATGGATTCTTGATGTGTTTTGCAGCCTCAGTGTGGTCGGTGTTATGGATGGGCAGACTTGTTGCCTTGTGTGGAAGGTCGTGGAAGCATGACCGCGAAAAGATTGTATAAAGTGTGACTTATAGTCACTTGATGGATTTCAGATCTGAGCTGAGTATAAAGAAGTGCAATATTGCTTAATTGAGAATTTACGCCTGAAGGGCGTTTGGTTCAGTTGATTATGGATCATGGGGTGTTAGTCCCGGTGATGATCGTTGTTCTCGTGTATTATGAGAAAAAGTGGGTTAATGTGGATCCAGGTAAAAGCTAATAGCTAGGTTTGGTGCGAGCGAGGTGGCTCGATGTTTGTGGATGGATTTAAATATGATTATGGGATCCATGTGAGCCAGGCATGTTCCTTCAGTAGAGCGCTTTTCATGGGAATGTATTAGAACAATGGGTGTTGTTCCGTCTTTGTCGAATTCATGTGTTATTGTGATTGTGTTGTGTGAGTTGTGAAACGGCTTTGATAATTTCTTATATGTTGAGGTCCCGCATAGCGAGGATGTTATGTGAGTAGGATAGCTCTTGAGATCCAGAGTGCATAAATATATCGCACCTCAGTTGTGCTTGAGTTTTGTAGCCTATGGCTTTATCAGTTTCCCCAGGATGGTATTTTGCACTTAGCATGCTTGTGATCGATATTTAGTAATTCGTAATAGTGAGAAAATCAGTTCCATATATATATCTTCTCATGTATATTTTATGTTATTCAGATCGGGTTGCACGCCGCAACAGTGTGATGATGAGAAGGGTTAATATGTATTTATTTTCTTGTGGGTTATTTCCCATTTTCTGGTAAGAATTCATATTAGTTGCGTGAGTTGAGTAGTTCCGTCCTGAGTCGTTTCTTATTATCATGTTCGAGTTATGGCCTATTGGGCGATGCGGTATCATGTGAGGCTATTAGCCATGTTTGGGGTGACTTGTTGTCTGAGTAGTTCGTACTGGGTGAGACGAGATTATCGGATCAAGGATCAGTGTGATGAGGTTATGTGAAGTGTATATTAAAGAACAAATACCATCATTCAGGTTCATAATGAAAGTGACGATTCTAGTCAAGATGAGGTATTCAAGGATTTGTTAACTCTGCAGTTGAGTGTGAATTTCGGCGCATTCCCTCCGTTGTGGTTGTATCGCCATCATTCTAGCAGGATGTCTGTATAATTTTTATGAGGTGCATCAGGAGCATCAGATTCGTGGACCTTGGCTAATAAGGTTCAGGGAGCGTCATTGTGGTCAGACGATGAGTTATGCGGTGCACGATGCCGATTCAGCAAGGGTATGCAGTCATGATCTGGTATATCGTATGCTAGTTGATGAAGTGCTTATATATATTGAAACTAGGTCTGGCTAGAGAAATTTCAGGTGTTTGAATGAATTTTGAGCTTATTATATGGATAAAGAAGAAATCTCCAGATTTGATCAAGCCATTATGCTCGACTGGGTTGTGGTAGCACGGGCAGGTGCTCAAGATGTTAAACAGTGATTTCAGGTAACTCTAGAGCAGTTCTTTGCACGTTCGAGTGGGGAGAATGTAACGACCCGGCCGGTCATCTTGTGATCTAGCGTGTCGTTCAGCGGTTTGAAGTCGTGAGAAGCTTCGTTTCAGGTATTATGACCCGTGGGCGTGGTCGGAATTGAATTCCAGGAAGTTTAGAATTGATTTGGAAAGAAAATTCTCATTTCGGAAGCCTTAAGTTGGAGAAATACACTAAGATTGGAATTTTGAGTAAAGGATCTCCGAATTAGGATTTGAAGGTTCCAGCAGGTTCGTATGATGATTTCGGACTTGGGTGTATGTCCGGATCAGGTTTTGGATAACCCGGGAGCGTTTCGGCGTATATTGTGGAGGTTAGCATTTTAGAAGGATTTCATGAATTTGGGATTGAAGTGCATATCAGTGAGGTTAGTGTCCGTTTGGGATTCCGAGTCTGGGAATAGTTTCGTATGGTGATTCTGGAATTGGGATCACGATCGGAAGTGAATTTGGATGTCCGTAGGTCATTTTGGAGTCATTGGCTAAAGATAGGAATTTGAAGGTTTTTGGGAAACCCGGTCGGAAGTGGAAGTTTTGATATCGAGGTCGGAATGCGATTCCGGAAGTTGGAGAAGGTCCGTAATGTTGAATATGACTTGCGCGCAAAATTTGAGGTCAATCGGACGTGATTTGATAGGTTTCGGCATCGGATGTAGAAGTTTGAAATTCTAAGTTCTTAAAGAATTGGATTTGAGTGCGATTCGTGATTTCGACGTTGTTTGATGTGATTTGAGGGCTCAAGAAAATCCGTGTCATGTTTTGGGACAGGTTGGTGTGATTGGACGGGGTCCCGGGGGCCTCAGGTGGATTCCCGGTGGTTAACGGATCAAGTTGAAGTTGGAAAAAGGGCTGAGGCTGCTGTCATCTGGTGCAACTGCACCTGCGAGGCTTTGACCGCAGGTGCGGCGTGGGCTTGGCTTGGCTGGGGACTGCAGGTGCGATGGATATTCTGCACCTATGAAGTCGCAAGTGCGGATAGTATGGCGCAGGTGCGATTTGGGCTGAAGTTGAGGAAAACCGCAGGTGCGAAAAGATGCCTGGGCAGAATGTTTTAAAATCGGGTTTGTGCCATTTCTCTCTCATTTTTCATTTGGTTGAGACGATTTTGGAGAGCTTTTCAAGGGGGATTTCATCAAGGATCAGAGGTAATTTGTTCCTACTTGTTTCTAAGGCTAAATACAAGATTATATGCATGATTTGATATGGGAAATTGTGGGAAAATTGGGGTTTTTGAAGAAAGATCAAAAAAGTGAAAATTTGGATTTTAGCCACGAATTAAGCATGAATGTTTGAGTAAATTATATATTTAAGTTAGTAAAGCTATGGGTAGAATATATCTTCGAGAATTTCGGATTTCCGGGCACGTGGGCCCGAGGACATTTTGGTCATTTATCCGAGCGGGGTCGGGAAAGTATATAATCTGAATTGGTTGTGAGTATTAGGATGAATTTTCATTGTTTTGCCATTATGTGGTAGTTTCGGAGCGTTGTGCGTCCGTTGGAGTCATCGGAAGGGCTTGGGAGTCGGTGTTGGAACTTCGGAGCGAGGTAAGTCTCCTTTCTAACTTTGTGAGGGAGAATCGTCCCCGTAGGTGAATTAATTCAGTATATGCTACCATCTTCGGGGGCTGCGTACGCACGAGGTGACGGGAGTCCGTGCGTAGCTACTATTATGCCATGTCCGGGTAGCCTAGGACCCACTAACATGCTTTATGTGTGTACCTATAATCGTGCCTGTAACATTAAATTGCTATGTGACCGAAAACGTAATTGAATGTTTAAAAGGAAACTAGAGTTCATATTGTTAATCTTCTAAAAAGAGAATTTATTTCCGCTGTGAATATATGTGTACCTGGACTGGGTTGTATCATAGAGTATTACTAAACTGGACAAATGAGTTTCAAAACAAAGATTTCAAAACCTATATTTCATGTTTCTTTTGAAAAGGATTTTTTTTGCCCACTTTCCTGAGAAAACGTGCTTCTTAATAAAAATGAGGATGTATTATGTGAATGTGTGTACATATGAGCACCTAAATCGCATGTATGATTCGCGAGCAGGCTAGCCTTATTATTTTTATATTGACTGCGGCGCACGATCGATTCGCGAGCGAAAAAAATAGATGCATCTATGGTTCGAGCCGGTCGACCCCTCGGCAGTGTACAATTTATTATTGTTGGTCCGCGCCGTTCGACCCTCGACATTGCCTGCGCATGATATTTGCTGCGTAGTTGCTATGATATTTTCCTGATTACTGGCCTGAAATGTTAAATTGTCGATTGAAATGACAAAGACTTAAAGTTATTAAAAAGACTTTTGGAAGAAGTTGTTCCTTCCGTTGATTTATTATTATTTGATTAAATCACCATGTTGATTAATTGTTAATATGACGAAGATATAAAGTGTTAAATGTGAACGAAATTGAAGGATGTTTAAATCTTGTTTTATAAACTGCCTATGATAAAACCATGCTTAGTGTCACTCGTAAATATTCCAAAATTGACCTTTAGTAAGTGTCTAAATTGACCTCTCGTCACTACCTCTCTGAGGTTAGGCGGGCGACTCACTGAGTAAACGTTATTTTTGTACTCATACTACATTTGCTGTGCATTTTATTGCACAGGTACTTTCATAGCAATGTGGAGGATTCGGAGACGTAGGCGAGTTGCATCATCCGGAGGCGATCCGCAACTGACAGAGTCTCCTCAGACTGTATTTATTCATATTTTTAAATTTCCTTGTCCAGTTGTATTTCGGACAGGTTTTGTAATGATTGTATAAATTCTTAGAAATTGCTCATGTACTTGTAACACGGGGTTGTGGGATAATTGTTTAAGTGAAATCTTTAGATCACTGTTTTTAAATAACAAACTTTTATTCGCTGTCGTACTTTAATTTACGAAAATTTATTTATTTGATTATGAAATGCAAGGAAAGATAACGGTTTCGAAAATGTTAAAACAAGAATGTATTTCAACTAATTAAGGATTTGGCTTGCTTGACAGTGGTGTCCGGCGCCATCACGACAACAATACGTCTATTTGCTAATAGCCAATGTGTAAACCTATTATATGACCAGTATTTAATCATGGGGACCATGGGGAGTCACCCCCACCACCATTAAATTAAAAACGAATTAAAATTATTAAGAAACAATTTCTAGATAGAAAAACGCCCAAAACATGGTCCAAACAGCCTCAAAATGCCGAAAAACACCATGATTCACTGCTTAAGCAGTGAGTTTTTCTCACCACGTCGTTTCCGATGGACCCACCAAATTTCAGCTCAATCAGAGTCCGTCAAGTTTGCTGACCTCCGAAAATACCGGCTATTCGGTCAAAAATAGGTTTTGCGTTTTTCTAGGATTTACCCCAAAAAATTCAGATCATCTCAATCAAATATCAATAAGAAAACAGATATCTCATGATTACAAGAGTATCCCAAAATTTTTGCACAGTTAATTCACAAAATAGCAGTGCAGTTTTTCAGAAAATTACATATACATGTAATTCAAAAACGCACATAAATTTCGGCCATCTATCTCTATTTTTTTCTAGTATTTACGCACAGTAGGGACCACAGAATTTAGTTAACAAGGCTCCAATTATGGAATTAATTTCTAATTTTCGAAATTAATATCTACCATAATTAATTACGAATCATTCCACTAAAAATTCATAATTGCACTCCTTATTCAATTTCGAAATTCATCCATTAAATCTTATTTAACTCTCCATGTTAAGATTCAGATACTAATCAATTAAATTAAATTACTGACAATTTATTTATTGATTATTTTCTTTAGCCTTTCGTTTAACTTATTTCATGTGTCGGATACAAAATTCACCGGCCGGGTTTACACATGAAAACTTATAAGCTTTCATAAAGGTGTATCATCAATCTCTAAACCGAGACATGGATTCCATCAACTAACTAGTACTTCGCCAATGTACATTATTATTATCCAATTTACCAGGCATATTGACCCACGAAAGAATCTTGCCTTTTAATAAATCAAAACAATAATAATATACACAACTAATAATAATTATATCAAGATTAAGAGTATAAGTACATTTAATGGCTAGATAGTTTATTTTATTAAGTCAGTATAAAATACTTATCTCTACTTGGTCCGTTCAATACATACAAAATGTATCAGCACAATAAGTTGGATTTAAACCATTCTCATAATCAAGATAAATTATATTTAATCGTGTGCTACAATCATCCATGATGGTCCAATTCCATCATTAGATTGTGAACTCAAACTTTATACTTATAAGAACCGATGATTTAATCTTCCATGTATAAGCTAAACTCTATACAATTGTTCCATAATAAATACTATATCCAAACCAAACTCATGGTTAATAGTATATATCCCAACATTAATAAGAAGGGGAGCTTTGAAGCAACGAAAAAGTTGTCTCGGTGTTATAGGTCACAGGTTCAAGCCGTGAAATCAGCCACTAACGCTTGCGTTAGGGTAGACTGCCTATGTCACACCCCTTGAGATGCAGATGCTTTGTGCACCAGACTGCCCTTTTTAACCCGAGTATAACTGAATTTTGGTAAATGGTTATAACTCAAAAAATAATTCCAAAGTGTCAAATTTACAGATATTACATGTTCTTGGTTTGTACCATTCTAGAATGTACATACATCATGTAGTGAGGATAGGTGGGAGTAACTGAGATTTGGTGCCAAGAACAGAAGCTTTTGTGTCTGGGAAGAACTTAAATCCTGGAATTGCTGTAATCTGTCCAGTGTTTGAAATATTTACAGGATAGCGAAGAAGGTGCCCTGGAAGATCCAAATCAAATGTATCACTGGAATATAGCTTCCAACTCTCATCAGCCATTCCATTTACTTTCCTAACACATTCTAGACTTGTTGGATCGACAAACGAGTCATCTGCATAGTTGAGATGCTCACACCATAATGCCATTCGAAAACCATATATTTTTCCTCTAGGTAGTTGATTAGCTGCAAGATGATATGGTTGGTAACCGCCCATAGCAATCTCAGAATCTCTTGCACCATCCATTGACCGTTGATTTATGTTCGCGGAGCCAATTATGATGTATTCATCATCAACTTCAAGAAAGAAGGGAAAGGAACAAGCATTAGTTTGATCAAATTCTGTTAGATCATAAAGCTGAAAATGGCAGTAAATTATTGACTTACCAATCATCATTTTTGAATGAACATAGATCATAAAGCGCCTGAACTCTTGAGCTCTTGCATAATCAGTATCAGGATCTGGTTTCTCTGGAGGTTTATATTCTCCAGGCTTTTCTACTTCACGGTTGCCAAGGCAGAAAAATGTCAAGTAATCTCTAGGATCAGCATTAGTAATTCCTTTAGCCTGAAGGGCATTACATATGTCTGTGTACATCATTTCCATTGTCCTTCTTTGCCAGTCTAAAATTGCCTGAACTGAATCACTCTCAGGTATACCTTCTGGCCACATTGGAATAACAACGTAAACTGTAAATCTCTCTCCCGATTGAATCTTGCTCACAATCTTAAGTGAGAGCTCCTTTGGGATAAGATGCAAAGCTCCGATGTCCTCGAGCTTGATATCTTCTGATGGCTTCCAACCATAGCAGCTCCCAACAAAGTATTGGTTTTCAATGTAAATGAAATTCTTAGCTCGACGAATGGCACTAATATATGCATCATGAATGCTTTGATCAATGACATTATCCTTGCCAGTAACAAGGCCTACCTCAGCAGCTTCTTCTGGTTTTCCAGGGAAGTCAACAGCAGCACCACCATCAATGGATCGAAATATCTGAACGTTCCACGTTTCTCTATCCTTCGATGCTGTAACTTCTGTTGGACGAATAATAAATTTATCAAGCTCAGTCATAGAATAGATATATCTGTTTCCAATCTGTTTCCGCCACCTTTGCTCAAAATTGTACAAGGCATCCCAAGCAACAGGTCCTTCTAGCCTGCAGTGAATGTCATGCCAGGGCTCTCTAGGACCACCTTTCGCAATTGAAGAGCCTGGAAAATTGGGCTGATGGAAATCTTGTTTATGAACTGTATCCAATGTCCTAAATAAGGAGTGTTCGCGAGTGTCATATCTCCCATCACAAAGATCAATACCACCAAGAAAACTAATTATCATTCTTTTCTGTGACAGCCCTCCTGGAATTTCGCTGTCTACGACAATAGTCTTTTGGTGGTGAGTAAACATCGTACCAACCTGAAACCCCTGAGTTATAGTCTTGCCACTATCAGGGTTGCGCGGACACAAACAACAGTGTACATCTGTGTTCTTAAAATACTCTGCAGTTTCTTGATCATGGGTTGACATTAGTCCATCTCTTTTTAGTACCTCAACTGAAGTTCTATCATCCCAAATTAACAAGAGAACATTAACACCCTCACTCGCCTTCTTTTTAAGGAGCTCGCCAAGAGTAAGGTCTCCGCCTATCTTTGGCCTCTTTGGGTTTCTTATCAAGGTGATTTTAGTATATACAGACCAACCAGCTATATAAATTAAGTGCTTTGCATTGTTGATTGCATCAAAAATGTCTTCCCAACATCTCTGAGGTTCAAAAAGTCCTTGAGACTTGAGATAATTTGAAATATCATCATCTGAGATGTCTGCATCAGGGTATAGTGTAACTTGACAACCTTGTCTCTCTTTAAAGAAGGTATAAGGGACTCCTCCAAATGCCGCGGAACTAATTCCTCTAGACCAATTACTGTCTTGTTTAACGTTAAAGAACTGCAACCTTACATGGATTTTTGAACGACCACTTATTGGATAGCCGTCCTCATCTAATATTGGTACCCATCTATCGACAACATATCTATTCAAGACTTCCTCAACAGGAAGATAAGCTCTTCCAATTAGTGTTGCACTTACAGGATTCTCATCTTTTATTGTAAAAATGATGTTTGAAATCTCATGTGCACAATAAACACGGAATGTTTCATACCACCGCGGGTTGGAAGGGTCATTTTCAAAGATTCTGGTCCGCCCAACTCTTGCCTTATCCAAATCTATGGTTGCATAGAATTTTGTACCAGAAATCTGCAATATCATCAATACAGGTTTTGAAAAGCTTAAAGCAAGTAATGGACAGAATTGAAGGTCACAAGTCAATACAAGTGCAAACAAAATGCAGCAAAATGCTGGTTGTATAGACATAGTACCTCTGGCGCACAAAAGAACAATTTCTTGACATTGTTTAGAAATCTTCTTGATACTTTCTGGGGAGATGCAGTCTACGATAACAATATGAAGATCAGAAAGACGTTAGAGGCTATAAAGCGGATCAAAGATCAAGTATCAATTAATAACCCCTAGCTAAGTGATCATTGCTTCTGCTCCATGGGCAACTATACTATATATGGAATAAATTCTCAGGCATATAGCATTTCTATATGTACCAAATGTTATTCACAGCAAATATGAGATAATCCACAAATCACAATATGGCTCCCCTGAGTGTGGCATTCCTAAGAGTGCCATTGAAAGCCCTTCTTTAGGTCCTGTAATTGGCAGGTGTACATCCCTAACTAAGATATGAATTCCATCAACGTGAAAGAAAAAAAAAACACAAGAAATTTTAAAAAGGGCTCGATGGGACAAGTAAACGGGGCATGACAGGGCGAGTTAAAATTTAGGCAGGTTAAGGTTAGTCTTTCCCTTCGCTACCTGCCCCATTTATCATCCTGTAACATTCGCGAGTTTACTCCTTCATATTTTGAACCTCCTTCGTGAAAATGGAAGCGACAATAACATATTGACAATGAAGCATCATTTCCTAGTTTTACTACAAATATGCAGCTTAACCATGTGAACAATATATGCACACAAATTAACTTGTCAAATTTTTCTTCTTTCTCTCTCTTTTGTGCATTGCATATTATCTGATCCTATAGAGCAAATTAAATTTCAAATCTAGAGTCAAGTGAATTTAGAATGATTGTGATGTTATTATATGGATACACAGAACTACAATGATATTATAGAACAGAAAATGCATAAACAGAAGTTATAATCATAAAGCTGTTCCTGATATAAACGAAGACAAGATTAAGTTAGATTGTGAAAAGATTTACCGGGCCACAACAATCACCACAGCCACCCCTTATCTTATCAACTTCATATATGGTAGCAAGAAGAGTCCCATGCAGCAAACGTGGTCCCATTTTTAACCTAAAAAAAGCATGTGAAATGAGATTTAAAAAAAAAAAAAAAAACTAAGCAGAAGCCTGCAAAATTAAGAAAGTTCAGAATAAAGACAAGGAACCTCAAAAAGGTTGTTTTTGTCGTGTAAGGGGGATGAGAATGTTGTCTGAAGAAAGCTAACACAGCAGTTAAAGACTATATAAAGAAGAAAAAGTTTTTACAAGTATAATTCTTGGAATCATTTAACACATCTGAAGCAACCTCTTCCTGAGGAATCACCTATTGTGAAGAAAGAATTATCTTTTGCTTTGAATGTTTAAGTAACCATTATGGGGTTATTGTTGAAACTTGCAGAATATAGCATCATCCATATAATGTTCATGTTTGTAATTAAAGACGACTATGCATTTTCTTGGTTATCTTTCTCATGCATTGCGTGTATACCGAGATTTTCTTGAGGAAAGTTAATTGCTAAACGAAACTTGAAACGAAGAGAGAGATAAATGGAGGATTAAATGCTAACGCAAACCCAAAAAGCTAATGAAAGGGCTGTCGATCTTATGGGGATGAATGGGCTTAAACTTTCATTACAAGTCCATCGACCGGCCCAAAGTGAAATTGCAGTAGGAAAATATATTAAGAAATTAACTTAAATAGCCGCTCGAACAAAAAAAATAGCCGACAAATATAATAGCTGGCGATGCGCGTGCGCTCTCTCTCTCTTTATATATATATATTATTAGGTATATTAGTATATAATATACTAATATATCTAGCCCCCTCTCTCCCCCCTTCTATAATCTCCATCGCCAGATCTAGATATGAAAATCACGAAGACGGGATGGGTCCATTATCGACGCAGAAAACAACGGAGGAAGAAGATTGGAGGCGTCACCAGATCTAGTTCTAACGGAGATGCTAGAATCCATGACGTCTTCTCCTTCTTTGTATCTCACATGTGAGTGTATTCGTCTGGCCGAATTTTTGTAGATACAATGTGATAGTGTATTCTCATATCTGACCGGATTTTTGTTCGTCTCCAATTTTAGTTTTAATACAATGTATATATAGTATTTTGCTTGGCCGAAAGACGTCATCTCCAGCGAGCTTTCTTCTCTTCTTTGTTATTGAGTTACGTACAATGATACAATTACATTGTATTCTGTATGAATACACTCAAATTCTGTATTTTTAAATGCAAATACAATTTATCTTTTGTATACAGTAAATTAAATACAACTGAATATCACTATACTTTTTATTTTTTGTTGTTTGAATACAATCGAATTGAATACAGTGAAATTGAATATAATATAAAATAGTTAAGAATGAATATAGCCGAATTGAATATGGTGTATACAACCGAATTAAATATAGCGGCATACACCCAATTTCTTAGTTTTTTGTTATTTGAACATAACTGAATTCATAAAGTGAAATTGAATACAATATAAAATATATAAGAACGAATACATCTAAATTGAATATCGTGTACGCATTCGAATCGAAAAAAATGACATGCATCCCATGGCGAGCAATTAGTTATGCGCTGCAATAAGCCTCTAAACAATAGTCATTTCTGAAAAATCTTCTATAATATATGACATGATGTTTTTAATGAAACAAGTCAATGGGGGTCAAATGGTCGTCTTTACAAACTTGTGTTTAGTTTATGACCCTTCTTTTTCTTAACACATGAGAGATTTACTTATATACATAAAAAAATTATCTTTTATACATAAAAAATTTAAAAAGGGTACCATTTAAATTTTAACATTGTAAATGGTCATGAAAGTCCATTTCCTTAATTGTCACTATTACCATTCAAATTGTAATATCATACGATCGAATTTTATTTTGGGAAATTACGCGACGCATCATAATTTACATTGTATTTATCATTTGTAGCCATAGTTTCAGTAAATTTACTATATGTAGCCATATTTGAATTTTATAGCAAATTCCTGAAATAAGAGATTAATTGTTTTGAACTGAAACAAGAGAGCAACAAGCTCTCGTAGCTCAGTTAGTTAGAGCACCTGCTCAGTTAGTGGATGTCTTGAGTTCGACCTTCAACAAGAACTATTTATTTTTTTGTATTTCAGTATTTCACCTTAGTTTTATTTGTTGCGCTAACAAATACAGTCGATACATGTTGTATCCTCTGTATATACCCTTGTATACAGTTGATACAAGTTATATTCTTCGTATACACCCTTGTATTTCGTTTTGGTTGCCTTGGTTACAGTTGATACATATTGTATTCATTACACGAATGAATACAATTGCGTGAACGAATACAATTGATACACATTGTATTCGTTGCGCGAACAAATACAATTGACACATATTGAATTCGTTACGCATTTGAAAACAAAAAGGAACACTACGATTTAAAACCCTGCATATGTCACTGTCGCCACTCCCCACCTCCAAATCTTCATCCTATAGGATGGAGGAGCAACAATTTTCATTTCTTTTTCTTTTACTGGCTCATTTGACTTTTCTTGTTTTGGTGCAAAGGGATAGTGTATACATTAGGGTGTACGAGAATCATTTGGCGGTGCGTTGTCGCAGCAACCCGTTTGATCTAATCCATTCATTTTTGTTGCTTATACAGTTGCGTTTTGAACTTTAATGGCTTGTGAAGAGATGAATATGAGTACCTTATTTTTTATGGAACGAGTTATATGTGTTTACTCTTAAAATCGGATAATAATTAAATTTATAAGTAGTTTTAAGAATATGTAATTTCACCTAGTATCAATTGATAAATGTGACGATTGATGCTAGAAATTAACAATAAAATAAAGCAAACCAATATTGAAATACAATTCGGCCCTCGAGCTAGATCACCCTCGAACTGGCTGAGAGTAAAATTAAGTAATATGAAATAAATTGATGAACAAGAGAGTATAAGAGAGAAAAGAGTATTATATTGCTTTGATATGCGAGAGTTAGATGATTACAAATGATTAGAACTCCCTTTATGTAGTAGAGGAATTCTACTTATGGTACAATTCTAATTACAGAAGAAAATCCCATGATTAGCTAAATAATTATTCTTGATTTGATCCGTTTCGAGATTTTCGTCACGATCCTCGACCAGTCACGGATATCTCGGCTTTCCGTTATTATGCCATCTTCGATTTTGCTCGATGTCTATCCCATTTGATCTCGATCATCACTGGTCTCGATCTCGACTTGTACTTCGAATCCCCAGCTCGGTATCTTATCCTCATGTCTCGGTCTGATATAATACGGGGCCGATCATCGATCCATCATCCTGATCTCGATTAATCAAAAAAATCGGATGACACGCTTTTGACCGTATACAAATAGTCTCCTAGTTGTTTGGAGTGTAATGACAAGAAACGAATTGAGTCTTCGATCTTTACCCCGATTTGTGATGACATCATCACCGTGACGTAAGTGACAAAGGTGACTGAAATGTCCCGTCGGTACAGTTTTCCAGGTTTTTAATGTGCGTTAGTTGACGATCGACCACTAGCAGCTTTGAACCGTCGCCGTGAAACCCATAAATAGGCCTCTTCTCCATTCTTCAAAACTTGACTTTCAATCTCTTCTGCTCTAATCTTCAAATCTCTCTACATCCTTAAAGCTTTTCATCTATAAATCTTCAAGTTCCATCGTTAATCCCTTCTCAAAACACCAAATACTATCATCTTCATTTTTCTTCAACCTCAAAACCAAATGGCGAAAACGTCAAAGACTGTGCTACAAAAAGAAAGCGCCTCCTCATCTCAGCCGGCCGGTGCGAAAACAACGGTAGAGCCACGCCCTGAGGAGTGCGTTCCCGGGGGGTGTTATTAGCTCTGACTTTAAAATCGAGAAAACCTCGTCGGTCCTCGGTCGATGCGATCCGGTTTCGAGATACATATGCTCGATATCTGAGAACTTCCTCAAGCAAGTGAAGAAAGACTGTAACTAGAAGGGCAAACAAGTGGTGATACCGGCTCCCCAAGAAGACATCACTACCTACATGGAAGGATTTTTGAGTATTTGCAATTACCCCTTCACGCTGGGTCTCCTCGATCTCGTTATTGTGGACTTCTGCCGAAAATACCAAGTAACCCTAGGATAAATCCACCCCTCATTTTGGAGGATTGTAATACTGCTCTGATTTTTGTGAGCAAAATCGACAGTCTCCCTTTCACCCTCGATCACCTTATAAGGTTGTATAGCCCCCGACTCTACCAAGGTGGGCTAATAAAGCTTCAACATCAGGCTACCAAGACACTCATCTCGATCATAGATGAGGACAAAGATCGAGGTTGGATGGGTCGATTCATCCGAGTGAAGACCTCGGGCTTGATTCCGGCTGAGAGCTTGCCATATCCCGAGAGGTGGAATATGAAACGTCAGTATGATTCCATTGTTAGCTTATGTTTGTCATTCTTATTTCTTCGTTTTTTCTTATCGGCATTATTTCTTCGTGTAGCGGCTGCTTGGATGCCTAGTGTTGTCCTTCACCTCGAGAGCTGGGTCAGGAGCCTGGGCTCGACATCTTCATATGCCGAACGCGTATGGCGTGATCTGTCGAAGGGTCGGTGGGAGGCCAAAAATCACGGTAAGTCCAGCCCTTGTATGTGATGATGTGCTAAAATGCCTTTCCGAACTTACTCAATTTCTTTTTTCTGCAGGTCTTAGAAAAGACGCCATCATGAGGCCCCCGTCCACCAATGAAGAAATTTCACTCCCGGTCCTGAAACTGGCGAAAGGAGAAAAGGAGGAAAAGAGCCTCGACTTCTGTAGGGCCAGAGCCTAAAAAGAGAGATGCTCGTAAGCCCAAGAAGAATATCATCCCCCTATCCATGGAGTCAGTTCATCTCCTAAGGGAGGCAGAAAAAGAGGAAGATGAAATTCGGGTTGGTGGCCCGTATGAAGACAAATATCGAGGCTCAAAAGGCCACTGAGTCGGTAGGAGCCAAAGATATGTTGCCCCGAGCTGATGGGGCCTCGGGGGAGACTTGGCCGAAGTTTTCGAGTTGGCGAAGGCCAAAGGTGTCTCACTTCGAGGTGAGGAGGCGGCAGAAGTTGTTGTGGAGGTCATCCTTGAGGTTCCTCGAGATGGAGAGAATGCCCCAAGAGACCTACTATGATGACCCAAAAGGTCATCCCGTGTAATTTTAGCTAAATCTGTGTTTCAAGGCCGTAAAATCATCCTTCTTATCCACCTCGATGTGCGCAGCCCGAGCGCGTAGCCGGGATGCCGTTATGCGGAAAATTCATAAAATGATAATTTTATAATAATTATTTAAATAAAGTTGACTTTGATCAACATTTTTGGTAAACAGATCCGGAGCTGTGATTTGACGGTCCCAAAGGGTACGTAGAAAAATATGGGACTTGGGTGTATGCCCGGAATCGAATTCCGAGGTCCCAAGTCTGAGAAATGAATTTTTGAAGAAAATTGTTTTCTGAAAAATACAAAAAAAAAATTGAAAATGAGATTTGATGTGAAACGGGTGATGTCGGGCCCGTATTATGGTTCCGGAGCCTGGAACAGGTTCAATATGTTTTATATGTGTTATCTGTGAAATTTGGTAAGAAACTGACTTAGTTTGACGTGATTTGGATCTAAAATGGAAAATTTAGAAGTTTTGGAAGTTTAAAGAAATTTCATTGATTTTGAGGTTTAACTCGATGTTTATGATGATATTTCAGTGTTTTGATTACTTGAATAAGTCAGTAGGATATTTTTTAGGTTGTGTGTAGCCTACGCGAACGCATAAGGCAGGCTGCAAATGCATAGGGTATTTTTCGCGCAGTTATTATTTTTGTCTTAAAACAGAACCATTGCGGAATTTCACCCCATTTTCACAACTTCTCCTTCTTCACACCACCTTGGGCGATTTTTGAAGGGAAACTTCACCATAACTTCATAGGTAAGTAATCTTAGACTCATTTCCTTCCATTTTTACCAACACCCACTAGATTCTAGGCCTAAAAACATGTGATTAAGGGTAGAAAATTAGGATTTTGGGTAGAGTTAGGGATTTTTGATTATTTGGGAATTTGACCTCGTTTTGGGGTCGGATTTCAAAACCAATCATATATTCGGGCTCGTGGGTGAATGGATGATCGTATTTTGGTCCGAACCTCGTGTTTGGACCAAGCGGGCCCGGGGTCGATTTTTGGAATTTTGTAAAGAAAGTTGGGAATTGTATATTTAAGCATTGGAATTGAATTGTTAAGCATTTATTGATGTTATTAAGTCAATTATGTCTAGATACTATTGATTTGGAGTCGGGTTCGAAAGGAAAAATGGTGCTAGAGGCTTGATTTGGATTTTCTTGGAGTCGAGGTAAATATTTGGCCTAACCTTAGCTTGAGGGAATAGGTGTTGAGTCATATGTGCTACGTTTTATTATCATGTTCAATATATAGGTTAGGTGACGAGTACCTATACATTGTTGTCAAGAATGCCCGTGAGTCATTTCTTATGGTATATGTGCTTTTCTTCGATATTCACTGTGTTATGGAGTAGATTTCGTTTTGGAGATTATTTTGTTGTTGGAAATAATTGTTTGTGGACACCGTTGATTAGTTGTTCGTTTGAGGATCATTTGGTTATGTTGTATATTCAGTGAGATTAGTTATAGATGTGTCCCTTGCTGGGACGGTGATATTTCTGTTATTATTCCCTTGCCGGGATGTTGTGATTTATGTTCTGTAGTGTGGTTTTTCCTTACCAAATTGTTGTTCTTGATATTGTTTGGGTGAGGAAGAGTGTAAAGCACTAAGGGTGATGTCGTGTATTTATTTATTCCATTGTGAGGATAAGAGTGTAAAGCACGAAGGGTGATGCCGTGCCATGATTTTTATATTTAAAAGCACGAAGGTTAATACCGTGCCGTTTTATTTATTCGTTGCATTGTGAGGATGAGCGTAAAAGCATGAAGGGTGATGTCGTGCACTTGTTTTGGTGAGGATGAGAGTAAAATCACGAAGGGTGATGTCGTGCACTTGTTTTGGTGAGGATGAGAGTAAAGCACGAACGGTGATGTCGTGCACTT
Organism: Nicotiana paniculata; assembly: GCA_005239505.1. Taxonomy (NCBI): domain Eukaryota; kingdom Viridiplantae; phylum Streptophyta; class Magnoliopsida; order Solanales; family Solanaceae; genus Nicotiana; species Nicotiana paniculata. The sequence continues at coordinate 29,650 of ML357616.1, read as the reverse complement.
ATTTTGGTCTATGTGCTTACTTCCTGTTGCTATCGATGCTACTTAGACTATTGCTTCGTTCTGTGATTTAGTACTTGTTTTCCCCTTGTCCCCAGCATGTTCTCCCCCATTTTACACTTAACTATTTATTTCCTGTTGTCATTTCTATTATATATTATTAAATTGCACAGGTATTTATTGTTTGTCGTGTCCTAGCCTCGTCACTACTTCGCCGAGGTTAGACTCGGTACTTACTCAGTACATGGGGTCGGTTCTACTGATGCTACATCTGCACTTATTTATGTTGTGCAGATTACGGTATCGAACCCGGTGGGCAGTGATCGAGGGAGTATCCTTCACACCACAGGCGACACTGAGGTAGTCCTGCAGGCATCCACATGCCTTGGCGTCACCTCCTATCTCATTCCTTCTCTTCCTGTCTTCTCTTGTATTTCTGAGACAATTGTATTGTTTATTCAAACTTTGTGTTTTGTATTCTTAGACAGTCCATGGATTGTGATACCAGTTCTGGGGGTGTATTTAAGGAAATTTCGTAAGATTTATTATTTAAGTTGTTGGATTTCTTATCTTCCGCATTTCTAATTTACAATTGTTCTAGTTTACCACCGTAATTTCAATTGTCTATAATAATGTTATGAATGTAATAATCGGAACGTTGGCTTGTCTAGCGGGTTCAACGTTAGACGCCATCACGGCCTGAAGGTGGGATTTCGGGTCGGTACACCTACTTGGGGAAATAGAGATTGGAGACTCCCCATCGCTCCCTTCAGTTTTCGAGGATATGATTCAGGAGGCTGGGGCCATGAAAAATCCTTTCGTAGAAGGAGCCAATGGAGGGGAGGATCCCTTCCGTGGTTATTTCGCTGGGGTCGAGGATGCCACTAGACTGAGTGACTTGGAGATACCGAGGAAGGATTCGGGCGGAACTTCCTCGAGTTCAGACTGACCAGTCAGTTTCTCATCCCCTAGCGTCGACCCTAGGTATAAACGAACAATCGTCATCTCGATCCCGGAGGACAGATGAGTTCTTGCCGCCTCCATAGGTGTGGCTAGTTATCTTCGGGGTCTGGTCACGGAGGAAGACCAGGCTCTGATGGAAGAGGTGGTAGCATCGTGTCTTTTTAACGAGGCTCAACAGTCTTTGAATCGGGTAAAACCCAACTTCTTTTGTCAATACCAGTTTCTATACTTGTGTTTTTTCTTCCTTGTCTAACTTCCCTTTCTTCTATTTGTGTAGGCCTCGGTGCTTCATCATGAGGACTTCTTTAGGTCTCGAGGGGAACTGAGCCAATATGAGGCCGAAATTCAAGGGCTTAGTGAGGAGAGAAACGCCTTCAAGCTTCTCGGTGAGCAAAAAGAAGAGGAAGCAAAGGGCCTCCAAGTTGAGCTAGCTGTGGCTCAGAAAGAGCAAAGCGACCTGGCCGAGCAGGTAATAAGAATCTTAGAAGCTTATGACATCGGTTCGGGAGTGACGGCCAAAAATTTGATCTCACAGGTTCAGCAGAAGCTCGATATAATCGGGCAACTTCGTGAAGAGGTGGATGCGTTAAAGGCGGATACCATGTCATGGAAGCAAAACATGGATCGTCTTGCCTTAGAGAAGGAGGCTTCTCGAGCTCAACTATCCTCGGTTGAAATCCAGCTCCAAGGCATGAAAGAGAAGAACTTGGCACAAGCCAAGAAAATTGAGGAGCTCCAGGCTCGGTTGGTCACAGAACTTGCAGCGGCCAAATGTGAGGCTGAGACGGCCAAGGCCGATGCTGAGGCAATCGTGGCCGTCTACCGGTCTGACGCTGAAGTCGCTCAAGCTCGAGCAAAGGAAGTTGCTGAAGCTGCTCAAGTTCGAGCATATTGGGTTGCCGAGCATGCCTAGTGCCAGTCTCGAAGGGAGACTCTCGAGGAGATCCACGCTCGTGGCTTCGATCTCACTGCCGAGATCAAAAATGCTAAAGAGCTTGAAGCCGAAGCCAATGCGTCGGCCTCTTCTGATGACGATGACTCCGGGTGCACGAGTGGGTCCGAGAGCGGAGAGGACCCCGAGGGTGAAGATGATCCTTCTGGAGTAGATTAAATACTTAGGATTTTTCTTTTTGAATTTTTGTATAGAATCCTGATCGGGCCGTGTTGCCCTTGTAAATAACTTTTTGGGTATATATAAAATGATCTTTTTTCCGTCTTGAAGTCTTTACTTCATTTCTGCCTAGTGAAATTTTTGTTTCATTTATGCCTTATGAAGTCGTATTCATAGGTCGAGGCTTAGGTAATTTGACTGAATGGAACTAGTATAGCTTTTATGATCGAGTGAATGCTTGCTCGAACTCGAAGTAGGGTAACCCTTAGGTTTTATTTGTGTAGGATGATCCCTCGAACTCAAAACAAAAGATGGCTCTTAGGCTTTTGTAATTAGGCCGATGTGGCCTTTGTAATAAGAATGGTTCTTTCCCCTTTTCGGCTTGAAAAGTTTTTTATTGTTATTTATAAAATTTATAATGCCTTAGCACTAAATAAGGAATTATTCGAGAGATTGAAAATTTTTGTACCCATTGGGGTTTTCGAGGCTTTATATTATCGAATCCCTCTGTAATGTTTTATAATGCCTTAGTATAAAATAAGGAATTGTTCGAGAGTTCCAACAATTTTGTATCCATTAGTATTTTCGAGGCTTGATATTACCGAAACCCTTTGTAATTTTGCCGAGAGTAGCCTTTTTTTTAACCGGTTTATGAAAATATTTGAAGGCCTATTTTATTACGGAATTCGAACGTCTCCGAACCGTGTCAATTCAGCCATAGCCTTCTTAGTTTGGGATTTTCCTTTTGGGCTTATTTTCCCGTTTTACTTCGAGCTTGCCCGAAGTATCAGTACCCTAGTGGGGTGGCCGTGGCCTATAAAAATCGAGGGTTGTCTTTAAGGTCTTAAGATCTTGAAGTTTTGATAATTCGATCTCGTCTATTATTCGGACGACGGTCCCCGAGTGTGGGGTTAGTTGTTCGAACTTCTATTATCATTGGCCCTTAAGCTTGCTTTCACAATAGATTGAGAGTACGAAATTGTAAAATAAAATTTTTCTAAGACATGAGATATTGGCAAGGAAAAATACTTCTCTTAATAGATGATTATACATGCGTACATGTTTGATGTCAGGGCTCGATCAACCTATATGGGCACGGTTCATTCGATCGTATGTCCCTTACAAAATTTACCTATCGAGACCCCGTTGTTACGAAGTAATTTCCTTGCGACAAAGTTGACATTCGAGGGTGATAGATGCTCCCCAGTATTCGAGGTTGATTGTAAAGAAGCCTCGGATATTGTTGAATTGCTCTAAGTTAGCACGAACAATTGTTTCCTCGTTAAAAACCTCGCCGGAAAAACCCATTTGGGACAAAAATCGGTCTAAGGGAAAAAGAGTGCAACGCGTGCTTTCAGACCTAAAGACTTCGTTTTGAAGAATCCATCATCGTCCTCCATCGAACACCTGCAATTTGTTAGTTTAAAAATAAAAATGGAAAGGCCGTACCTCAGCAGTAGTATCATTTTAGGAGTGATATGTTCCAATTGTTTGGTAATTGTTCGTCGTTCATCGTGCTGAGCTTGTAGGATCCTTTCCCGATGATGTCGAGGACCTGATATGGTCCCTCCCAATTTGGACCCAGTTTTCCTTCGTTTGGATTTCGAGTGTTGAGGGTGACTTTTCTTAGCACCAAGTCCCCGATTTTAAAGTGTCGAAGATTGGCTCTTCAATTGTAATACCTTTCGATCCGTTGTTTTTGTGCGGCCAATCGAACGAGGAAGGCCTCACGTCTTTTGTCCAAAAATTCTAGGCTTATATTCATGGGCTCGTGATTTGATTCTTCTGTTGTATATTGAAACCTGATGCTAGGTTCCCCGACCTTGACCGGGATAAGAGCTTCGGCGCCATAGACTAAAGAAAACGGTGTTGCCTCCGTACTAGATTTCGACATCGTGCAGTATGCCCAAAGAACCTCGGGCAATATTTCTCTCCATTTCCCCTTAGCTTCGGTCAATCTCTTCTTAAGATATTGAATAATGGTTTTGTTGGTCGATTCAGCTTGTCCGTTCCCACTTGATAGAATCCTTTTAGTCTTGTGATCCTCGAGAAACTTAGTCACTTTGCTACCGATGAACTACTTTCCATTATCGCATACAATCTCGGCAGGCATCCCAAATCGACATATAATGTGGTACCAAATGAAGTTTATGACTTCTTTTTCTCTGACTTTCTCGAAAGCATGTGTTTCAACCACTTAGAAAAATAATCAGTCATAAATAAGATAAAATGAGCTTTACCTGGGGCTGATGGGAGAGGGACGACGATGTCCATCCCCCATTCATGAACGACCATGGTGATAAGACCGAGTGGAGTTGCTCCCCGAGCTGGTGAATCAGTGGTGCGTACCTTTGACATTTGTTGTACTTTCGAACAAACTCTTTTGTATCCTTTTCCATATCGACCCAGTAGTATCCTACTCTGATAACTTTGTGAACCAATGACTCGGCACTGGAATGATTTCCACAAGTGCCTTCACGAATCTCTCGTAGGACGTAGTCGGTATATTCTAGTCCCTAACATATCGCCAATGGTCCGTCGAACGTCCTCCTGAATAGCACTCCATCATCGGCCATAGTGAACTGTGCTGCCTTTGTGCGCAGATTTCTTGACTCCTTCGAATCTGAAGGGAGCTTCCCGTTCTTCAGGTATTCGATGTACTTGTTTCTCCAATCCCAGGTCAGACTTGTAGAGTTTATTTCGGCGTGGCCTTCTTCGATCACTGATCTCGAGAGTTGTATGACAATCCTTGAGCTAAGTTCGTCGTCTTCGATCGATGACCCCAAATTTTCAAGGGCATCGGCCTCGTTGTTCTGTTATCGAGGTACGTGTTGTAAGGTCCACTCTTTAAATCGATGTAGAGTTACCTTTAGCTTGTCCAAGTACCTATGAATTCGATCTTCTCGGACTTCAAAAGTTCTGTTGACTTGGTTTACCACAAGTAGAGAATCACATTTGGCCTCGATGACCTCTGCTCCCAAACTCTTAGCCAGCTCGAGACTTGCAATCATGGCCTCATACTCGACCTCATTGTTATTTAATTTCGAAGTTCTGATAGATTGTCTAATTATATTACGCGTGGGTGGCTTCAAAAAGATGCGCAGCCCGGACCCCTTCATGTTCGAAGCGTCGTCCGTAAAAAGGGTCCACACCCCTGATGATTTACTCGAATTTAATAATAGTTCTTTTTTGACCTCGGGTACAAGGGCTAGGGTGAGGTCGGCCACAAAGTCTGCCAAGATTTAAGACTTGATGGTCGTTCAGGTTTGTGCAATATATTGCGAAGGGGATAGGTAGTTACAACACAAATTGGATGACATTGGAAATATGATTTTAATTTCTTAGAGGCGTTTATTAAAGCAAGCGCTAATTTTTCTAAGTGCGCTAATTTTTCTAAGTATGGGTATCTGGTCTCGGCCTCGCCTAAGGTCTGACTAACATATTAAACAGGGAATTGGGTACATTTCTCTTCTCGAACTAGGACCCCACTTACTGTTATTTCCGAGGCAGCTAAGTATAAGTAGAGTTTCTTGTCCGCATTCAGGGTATGAAGTAGTGGCGGGTTCGATAAGTATTGTTTTAGTTCCTCTAAGGCTTGTTGGCATTCTGGAGTCCATGCAAAGATCCTCTTCTTCTTAATCAATGAGAAGAATATGTGACTTCTATCCAAATACCTCGAAATGAATCGACCTAGGGAGACTATGCACCCCGTTAACATTTGTACGGCCTTGACGTTATCCACGGCTGTGATATCTTCGATGCCTTTGATTTTATCGGAGTTGATCTCGATTACCCGATTTGATACCATGAAGCCGAGGAACTTGCCCGAGCCGACCCCGAACACACACTTCTCTGGGTTGAGCTTCATGTTGTATTTTCTCAGAATGTCGAAAGTCTCTTACAAATGTTTCAAATGGTCCTCTGCTCGCAGGGAATTAACTAACATTTCATCAATATAAACCTCCATTGATTTTCCTATTTGTTTTTCGAGCATTCGATTTACTAGGCGTTGATAAGTTGTACCAGCATTTTTTAGTCCGAATGACATTACAGTATAACAATAGGTGTTGTATCCAGTTATAAATGAAGTCTTTTCCTGATCCTCCAAGTTCATCTGTATTTGATTGTACCCGGAGTAGGCATCGAGGAAACTGAGAATCTCGCGGCCGGTCGTGGCATCGATCATGCGATCGGTATTCGGCAAAGGAAAATAATCCTTAGGGCATGCCTTGTTCAAGTCCATATAGTCTACACACATTCTAGGTTTATTTTCCTTCTTAGGGACTATCACTATATTTGCTAACCATTCGAGATATTTTATTTCCCAAATGGACCATATTTTGAGAAGTTTGGTTACCTCATCCTTGATGAATGCATGCTTAACCTCGGACTGGGGCCTTCTCTTTTGCTTTATTGGACGGAATTTCAGGTCCAAGCTTAGCCGATGGGTAGTGATTTCTGGTGGGATCCCTGTCATATCGATATGGGACCAGGCAAAGCAATCCATGTTAGCTTCAAGGAAATGAATGAGTTTGTTCCTGAGCTCTAGGGTTAGCCCCGTGCCCAGGTATACCTTTCATTCGGCCTGGTGGCCGATCGGCGTAACTTGTTCCAGCTCTTCGACCATTGACTTGATGGCGTCGGAGTCATCCCCAGTTATGAAGGATCGAAATGATCCAATAGTCGTCATCCTCGTTGATCCTTTGCTCCTGCAATTGTGTTGAGGCCAGTATCTGTGGTTGCTATTTGGCCTACTGCTTTCCCTTCGACTCTGATCCCGCTGATGAGAGAGTCGATACCGGTATCACTTCATTGACTGCAAACATCTCCTTGGCGGCAAGTTGTTCCCCGTAAATCATTTTTGATCCCTCTGGTGTTGGGAACTTCTGAACTTGGTGAAGGGTTGAAGGTACAACCCTCATGTTGTGAATCCAGGGCCTTCCGAGCAGGGCGTTGTATCTCATGCCGCCCTCGATCACATGGAACTTTGTTTCTTGAACGGTCCTGGCTACGTTTACTGGAAAGATAACTTTACCTTTGGTATTTTCATTCACAATGTTGAAGCCGTTAAGAACTCGAGTTACAGGCACAATTTGATCCTATAGGCCGAGCTGCTCCATAACCCTCGATCGAATAATGTTGGCCGAGCTTCCTGGATCAATCAAAATACGTTTAACTTGAATTTTATTCATAAGGACAGATATTATCGGTGTGCCGTTGTGGGGTTGTGAGATCCCCTTTGTATCCTTGTCATTGAAAGACAAGGTCCCTTCCGGCATATAGTCTCAAGTTCGCTTTTCCCTGGTGATCGACACCTTGGTGCGCTTGAATACGAGTTCCTATGGAATATAGACCCCACCGACGATCATGTGAATCACATGTTGTGGTTCTTCCTGTTCATTATTCATATTTGCATCCCTGTCTCTGAAGTGGTTCTTAGCTCGGTCGCTCAAGAATTCTCGAAGGTGACCCTTGTTGAACAAATGGACTACCTACTCCCTTAGCTGTCTGCAGTCCTCCGTTCTATGACCATGAGTACCATGGTATTTGCATATTTGATTAGGATTCCTATGGGCCGGATCGATTTGTAGGGGTCGAGGCCATCTGGTATCTTTTATCCGCCCAATGGACGATACAATAGCTGATGCATCGACGCTGAAATTGTATCCTGACAGTCGTGGCGCTTTTGTGGGCTCGACATGTTTATCGAAATCGATCCTACTCATGAGCCCTCAGGAGCTCTGCGCTCGATCGTTCCTTCGATCACTTCGAACGGGGTTGCGTCTAGGACCGATGTTCCTACGATCTCCACCGTATGGTTGATACCGATCTCTGTTCGATCAGGGTTCTCTGTCGATGTCCCTTTGAATTCTGCAGATGGGCCTGTTTGGATAAACAAAACCGGAAGGAGCTTCCAACTGATCATCCTCGACCCCGATTTTTGACTGGTACCGATTATGCACATCGGCCCAGGTCACAGCTGGATACTCAATTAAATTTTTCTTTAGCTGTCATGAGACCATTGAACTTCACACGTTCAAACCTTGAGTAAAAGCTTGGACGACCCAATCATCTGCAACCGGGGGTAGGTCCATGTGTTCCAACTGGAACCGAGACACGAACTCTCTGAGCATTTCGTTATCTTTTTGCTTCACTTTGAAGAGGTTCGATTTCCTAGTCTCAACTTTAATGGCTCCGGCGTGAGCTTTGACGAAGGAATCTGCGAGCATGGCAATGGATTTGGGGGGAAAATTATGATACCATATCATCGCCCCTTTGATAAAGTTTCTCCAAACTTATTCAGCATAACGGACTCAATCTCATCATCCTCTAAATCATTCCCTTTTATTGCGCATATATAAGAAGTGACATGCTCATTGGGGTCGGTGGTCCCATTATACTTGAGAATTTCTGGTATGCGGAATTTCTTTGGGATAGGCTTAGTAGCCGCACTTGGGGGAAAAGGCTTCTGCACGAACTTCTTTGAATCCAAACCTTTCAGAATCGGTGGTGCCCCCGGAATTTGATCAACTCGGGAGTTATATGTTTCTACCTTTTTGTCATTTTCTTCAATATTTTTCTCCCCCGATTCATTTTGTTTTGTCTCTTCGAGCATCTTTATAATGGCGGGGTCAGTCCCCGATTCATTCTCGTTTGGCCTCCCTGGTACTGATTCGAACCTGTGAATAACTTCTGGTGACGGCTCGGGTTCAACCCCACTCGGTGCGCGGTTCTGATTTTGTAATTGTCCTATCGAAGCCTATTGAGCATGTAACATTTCGAATATCAGTTGAAGGCTGACTCCGCTGTCTTCGCCGCCCTGTGTACCTCGACCGCCTGGTCGAACTTCCTTGCGGACTCTATTCTCAGGGTCGACGCCCAGATTTGCATTTAGGGCCACATGGGAACTGACGTCGACGGGATTTGCAACCGGTACTCCCTCGAGGCTAGCCTGAGGCACTTCGATCCCTGGGACGACTATATTGTCGTTTTCTCCATGAAAACCGAGGTCGTGGTCAGCGTGTGTCGGTACTGTTTGTGAATTCGACATACCGATCCTGAAATCAAAAACATTTACAAGAACAAGCGTCAAGCAGTGTGTGTTATAAGAATTAATACCAGTCAATCACTATTATCCTTAGCCCCACGGTGGGCGCCAAACTGTTTACCCTTAAAATCGGATAACAATTAAACTTATAAGTGATTTCACCCAGTACCAATTGATAAATGTGACGATTAATGCTAGAAATTAACAATAAAATAAAGCAAACCAGTATTGAAATGCAATTAGGCCCTCGAGCTAGATCGCCCTCGAACCGGCTGAGAATAGAGTTAAGTAATATGAAATAAACTGATGAACAAGAGAGTATAAGAGAGAAAAAAGTATTGTATTGCTTTGATATGCGAGAGTTAGATGATTACAAATGATTAGAACCCTCTTTTATATAGTAGAGGAATTCTACTTATGGTACAGTCTAATTAAAGAAGGAAATCCCATGATTAGCTAAATAACCGTTTTTGATTTGATTCGTTCCGAGATTTCCGCCACGATCCTCGTCCAGTCACGGATATCTCGGCTTTCCGTTATTATGCCATCTTCGATTTTGCTCGATGTCTATCCCGTTTGGTCTCGATCATCACTGGTCTCGACCTTGACTGGTACTTCGCATCCCAAGCTCGGTATCTTATCTTCATGTCTCGGTCTGATATAACATTAACAAGATCCTCAATCCATCATCCTGGTCTCGATTAATCAACAAAATCGGATGGGCCTGACTTTGACCGTATACAATATTATAAAACAGAAAAATATCTACCAAAAGTTTCCTTGATTTTTTGTACTTATCTGTGGCAGGATGAGTATTGTTCTTAGATTAGTAGTTCTCATGTCATATTATCATAGTTATACCCGCAATTAGATTTAATAGGATGGAGTAATAATAAACTAAAACAGTACTTCTAAGTGGACTCCTTTATCTTCTTTCTTTTCTTACATTCACACTATTCATTGACTGTTTTCTTTTCTTGTTCAACTTGTATTCCCTTTTGTAAGACAGGTGGAAAGTAATCATTTTCGAAGTTTTCTATGTTGTAACAACTGAATACAATTTGGAAAATATTCCTAGAAAACATGATAATTTGATCCCCTTCTTCATCATTGTGACAAATATCAAAGTCCTCTCTTTCTCCCTTTCCCTTCCTACTTAATTTCACCATATCACCCAACCAAATATAGTTAGGAGTTCAAAATATTCCTTAGTAATGTCAAAAATGGAAAGCTGCATCCATACTTGAGGAAAGTCTTAGGTTTCCGTAAAGATGACAGTGTGTTTTAATTGGTAATCAAAGTTAGAAGTTCAGTAGAGTTTGAAAAAAGATGGAGAATGGAGAAACAAAAGAAGAAGCCCGTTTCTTCTTTTTCCACATAAAGCCAGACTCAAATGTTGGCAAAAACTTTGTCCTATGTATTACTTTCTCATTTACTCCCCTGCACTTATGGATATTAAGGTTCAGTCAAGACATTATAGATGAGCAGGTGAACTCCTTTATTGCACTCTCCAACTCCCTCCACTCCCCCCCCCCCCAAAACCCCCCACCCAGTCATCATCTGTATATACATACACATATACAGAGTTATTTTCAGCTATTATGAATAATCACACTTCATTTAAGCCCGTCATTGCCAAATAAATTTATGTATTATAAGGATTCGTCATAAATTGGCTAGTTTTACGCTAACCGGAGATCTTCTTTATTCGGGTTGGGGACAGGTAATGTAAGAGAGTTATTTAGAGTATTTATTGGACCAGAAAATGAACATTTGATCATTCATTTCAGCTATAGTGTACTTTGTAGACTTTACCTACCTTCTCTATAAATTCCATTACTAAACTCATCTTCCTCCTCTACCGACACCACTCTCTGTGATGGCTTTAATTCTTCTCATCTAACCCTCTTTTCATCATTCATTTCTGTGTCTCCCTTTATCAGAACTTCTGCAACTTTTTCTTTTTTTTTGGTTTAATTTTTCTTACAAATATTAATATTCTGTGACAGAGAAGAACATGGTACAATCAAAGAAGTTCAAAGGTGTCAGACAACGCCAGTGGGGCTCTTGGGTTTCTGAAATTCGCCACCCTTTGCTGTAAGTTCTTTCCCTCCCTCCCTCTCCGCCCCCTCCAACCCCCCCCCACAACCAAAACTATAAGTACATGCAAAATGTCTATATCTGAAGCACTCCTGCTTATTAACTTTCCCACATTCTTTTGCTCTGAGTATTTTCTCCAGGATATGAAAATGCTGCTGCACTGTATCTTTACTAGTGCTATAAAAATGCCAACTTTCCCCTCTATTTTAAAGATTTTCTACAATTTAATGTTTCTTGAATTTCCAAATCATTGTATACATGATCTCATTCTGTTCTAAGAGACCAAGTCTTTCTGCTTATAGGAAGAAAAGGATATGGCTGGGAACATTTGAGACAGCAGAGGAAGCAGCAAGAGCATATGATGAAGCAGCAATCTTGATGAACGGTCAAGTTGCAAAAACAAACTTCCCAATAGTGAAGGAGAATCATGTTAACAACAGTAATGACAAGAAATTCCCCTTATCTTCTTCATCAACACTGTCCACTGTGCTCAATGCAAAGCTGAGGAAATGTTGCAAAGATCCAGCACCTTCCATGACCTGTCTGAGGCTCGATAACGATAATTGTCATATTGGAGTATGGCAAAAAAGATCAGGAAAAAATTCAGGTTCTAATTGGATAACAAAAATTGAGCTTGGGAAGAAGGAGGAGCCTCATCAAAGCCATGAGAGTATGAATTCTTGGTCTCTATCATCATCCTCTGGTTCTACATCCTCTTCATCTTCTTCTGAACTTGGAATAAGTAAGCCATTGGATGAAGAAAACAGAGCTGCTATGCAGATGGTTGAAGAGCTACTCAATTGGAATTCTCCATTTTCTTCTGCACCTATTAGTGATCTCTCTCCCTCTTTTTCCAACTCTAAGTGATAGCAAATGTGGGGTGTAGTACATAGTTAATTAGGTATCCTTACAGTATCCCCTTTGTTAAAAGGTGTCTTCCTTAAATACCATAATCTACAATAATATGGCCTAAAAAGAAGTTGGATATTCAACTGGCACTATCTCACTCCTTATATGATCAGATGTATGTATATGAAGATGAGTAATACTACCATAAAGTGGCTGATTTCTTAATTATGCTCATTTAATCCTCTAACACATAAATAGGTTGTATGAATTGCTCCAAGATCCTTCTTTTATTTCTTGCAGGCTATATTTCTGCCATTTCCCCTCTATCAGGAAATAAAATAAGACAATTCCTTTTCTAATCTTTTCTTCTAAGTTCTTTCCTTGTCCATGATTAAGAAAGATGAGCTCAATCTATCCCACAAGGTAGGGGTAAAGTCTGCGTAAACACTACCCTCCTAGACCCCAATTGTGAAATTATACTAAGTTGTTGTTGTTGAGCTCAATCTTGTAGGAGCTAGGACTCCTCTCATCTAAATCTTATATCCAACAATTTGAAAAAGTTCAATGCTCAATGGAAGGGAAAGAAACAAAGAGTTGTGTTAGATGGGAAACAAGTGCATTAAATTTAGGCCAGATAGGACATGTGTGGTTTAAGAGTTGGTCAACCTAACCAGCTAGAATCCACTGGGACAGTTCTTGCCCTATTAATGGCTGCTGTACAAAAAGTGTCCTATATTTCATGTGGCTTGGGAAGAAAATGAGTTTCAAGAACAAGGTTGAAAACTGAAGGGCACTTCTGTTTGGTTGACAACAAACCATGTGGTCTGAAATGATTTGCACTTCCTAAAACCCCTTACAGATTATCATGTCAAACAGAGACTACAATAAGCTCAAAACTGAGTGGTTGAATCTCACATTAATGTTCTTCACCACCAAGGGGGGAAAAAGCAAAACTGAATCAACAAATAAATTGTTAGGAGTAGTTGTAAATATTCTGTAATTAAGGATAAAGCTTAGTGAATATCTTCCACATCAATTAGAAGCAATTAGGGAGATTGAATTATGTTAAAAAAAATATCAGGGAGACTACGAGTGTGAGAACAAAACTGCCAAAGGTTAACTTTGGTACCATGTGAAAAAATCTTAACCTCCAACTCAAAATCTCAAAGCAATAGGTAAAACAGTTCAATTTAGAAGCTCCTTTGGATGATTTTTACACCCGAACGTGGCCATTTGGGACAGTACATAACTTAACAGCGACAAAGTATCCCCCATCCTCTCCTGTTCCTCGTTATCGCATTTTAATATGATTAAACATAACAAAGTCTTTCTTCTGACCAAGAATAATAAAACAAAAACGAAATTACAATCTCATGAGACAATTCTGAAATGCGACGACATTCATAAAAACCAAAAATATATGAGAATTATTCCAAGAAAACTCGGGCAACAAGCAAATCACCGGTATCAGCAGGCAAACTCATGGAACAAATTACATATAATAACAGATCAACATAAGGAAACAGGAGATTAGGAGGTCCTAAAGGACATCAAACCAGGTATTGATAATGGCAGAGAGGCCTTGCAGCCAAAGAGTTGATGAGCATCATATTTTGTCAACAAGATACCTTCCAAGGGAATTGATTGGCTTGGTAGAGTCGGAATACTGCAATCCCCTATGCCTAATTTTAATTCGAGCAAGGTAATCTGCTGCAATCCATGCAAAACTTAACATTACAGTACTTGAGACAGCATCTGGCATTTGCAACTCCAGTGATCTAGCAACCCAATGAGGATGGTAGGTGACCTGATACCATGCAGATGCCTTTCTTTCATACATATCATTCTTCTCATCATCGGGAAGACGATCAAAATCAGGCTCCATACGCTCGAAAACATTCCTGAACTCCTTCCTCAGCGTATTATATGCGTGCTTCAGCCTCTCTTTTAATTCCCCTTGCTTCTTAGCACTGTACTTCGGCATGGACCATATATGTCCAGTAACCACCTCTTCTTCCCTGTTAACTTTGTATTGTCCTAAAAGTCCATTCAACTGACCATCATAAGAACATTTGCTGTTCCATGCATCGTCTATGAAAGTTGTGGATCCTAGGATCTCAAGAGTAGTGTCATATGGGATGTCTTTTGGGACAACCTCAAGTCCAGCAGATACTTCACCCTCTGCATCACATACATCTTTCACTTGCCTATACAATTTGCCCAAAATTTTCTTTGACTTGTATGATTGGAATTCATCTTTCCCCATGAAGTCGGGATACATTTTTGGTTTGAGGTCAAAAGGCATGGTTACAAGTTTTCCAGTTTTGGGGAAATCAACGGCTAGAGCAGCAAGCTCTGCCAATTTTAGGCACTTCTCATCCAAAGCTCCAAATTCACTGACGTCAGCATGAACCACATGTCCGTTGCAGATTTCTCCTAGACTCTCTTGGACCATGTTTTTTGAAAAAAAATCTATTATGTCCTGTAAACAGAGCAAAAGATATTTAAAACTGAATAAATACCACATGTGAAAAATAAAACATAAATTAATATTATTCAACCAGTTAAATGATCCAACCAATAACAAGTTCCAAAAAGTAGACTTAAATTTCTAATCAAGCGCAAAGTTTTGAATATAGCCTGATAGCACAAATAATCACAAATATTTGAGCCATGAAGAGCACAAGATCTCTATAAGTGTCTTTTGCTTTATCTCTTTATTTCTAGCGAGTGTGCCGACAGAAAAAGAGTCTCCCTCTTCTATTACAACTAAATCAATTACGGACAAACCAAACAACTTAAATATGATCAAATGCAAACAACTTACCATAAAAAGGAAAATACACATATCAGAGAAGAGTCAAGTTGGGGCTCATAAGACAAGAAAAGCGAGCAACAAGTATATTTTACTTATGCAACAAAAATAAAAACAGTTGTTAAATACAAATATTAGCTAAAAAATGTAATGGTAGCTTTTCTAGAAGGCTTATAAATATTTCATCAACATTCTAACCAAGTGAACATTATGTTGCAAAACAAACTTATAAGCATCTGAAAAAGCTAATAAATATTTAGGAAGATATGAATCAAAGCTGCAAGAAATATCATTAATGGTGGGTAGCTACCATATGATTAACTTGACGACCAAACTGTTTGACTTCCGCAGGTTCATAGTTCATGGGTATCCAGCTTTTCTTACTGGGTGGGATGAGATTTTCATCCCAAGTGACAAAGTAGAGGTCACCGTCCAGGTCACTTCCTGATGCTTCATTTGAATGTGGCCTATCCCCCTTCTGAGGAAAGACCAGACAATCATAGAGATGGCTTAAACTAGGAACATCTACAGCCTCCAGAATCCTCACATCCCCGGGATGAAGGCACGGGTTTTTTGCAATTACAACAAGGCCCTTTACTACTTGAAGATTTTTCTTTATATCAGAAAATTTTGGACCATGCTTAACAAAACAATTCTCCAACGAAGGGCTTGACACTTGAATAAAGCATTGGCCTTGCTCAAGCTCACCTAATTCATCCAAACAGCCCATCAACCACCTTCCCGAAGGAACAAATATCCTTGCCTTATTCCTGAGGTCCCCAAGCTGAGAAGCTCTTATGCTAGACAGCATCCCTCTTAAATGAGGCTCACTTTGAGGTTTAAAACCTGCACTCAACATTAGAGCTGCAGTATTTCCTGCCTCAGCACATGAAGCTGTGATGACATCAAAAGCCACGTCCGAATCCACGAGCATTTTATCCAACCCTGCTATCATTTCTTTTTGCATTTCCCAGAATATTCCATCTTTAACGTCCAAGGAAGAGAGCAGGGTTATTATTTGCCGGTTCAGGAAACCAGGTTGAAGTCTCGTCCAAGAGCATATTTCAAGGATAGTGTGATTTGAGTCGAATTTCTTCATACTTGGCCTCAGAGAAAGGCGGATGCCATCCTTCTTTGTCGGCCAACAAGCAACAACACCTTTACAACCAGCATATCTTATCTGATAAGCAGAAGGAGGATTGACACTTAAATGCAGCTTATCTGCAACTTCTATAGCAAGATCTGCTGATATCATGCCGATTCCATCAGAGAAAACATACCCATTTCTTTTTATATCTGGAAGCTCTGAGTTAACCTCACTTGAAGGGACTTCCACTGTTGCATAAGTTGATGAAAAGCACTGTCCCATCCTAGCTGCACATTTGGCGACATTCCTGTTACTGAACCTCCCCATCCAACTTATGATGCCGGGCACGCTAATTTTAGGGTCTTCTGCAAAAAACCAGGCAGAACGATCCCTCAGCTGGTTAGCTGAGAATGCCAAAAAGGAGTACTTTCGACCACACAAATGAAATCCTTTACTCAGAATACTTTTCACCCTTTGGAAGATTGCAGTTCTCTGGGGATTTGAATTTGATGTGATTTCCCTCACAATGGTAGCAGCATAGTATGTCAGCACATTCCTATTCAAGTTCCGCATGCCCTCGTCCATGAATGTAACTCGCAAAAATCGATCTGCAACATGTTTATAATTCCTGAGGACTCTGTTGGAAAGCTCCACAGTCGGCGGAAGACAGTATGCTTTGGTTGGGGTAATAACCAATCTCCTAACCTCAACAATATCATCCAACTCTCCAGTTCTCTCGAGAAGTTTAGGGTTTTTCAACAGCCATTTCTGGACACCTGCTAACTTCTGAATAGCATCATTGACAGGCCATTTGTAAGAAAACATGTGCTTCAGTGCAGCTAAATTAACCTCCTCCTGATGACTTCTAAGTAAATAAAAGAATTCACTAGTCATTTGATGCTGATTAACTATGCCTTTGTGCAAAACCGCATTCGCCAGAAACAAGACCTTAAAGCTTATACCTTCATTTTGGAAGCAGAAGAAAGGATCTGACATGGACACCCCAAAATCAGGCTCGTCCCTCACCCGGAGCATCTTCCTGTAACACATTTCTACCATGGGCACCCTACGAAAACTGAAATATGCCATGGCCTTCTCAAAGCTAGGACCATTGCGAGGTCGAATTGAAATACGGTAGGTATTACACCTACCAATGGCTCCACTACCTGTAATGTCTGCGGTACGGATCCATTGATCATCATCATCTAACAAGTCAAATGCAACTGATTCTTCAATATCATCATCAGCAGTTCTATAGAAAACCAATGGAGATGAAGCCAACTGCAACAGTATTACCAAAGACGTAAAGTCTTTACATTTCTTTATCTCATTGATTTCCCTTACCAAAAACTCAATCTTGAAATTGCATTTTATAATGGCATGTCTGGCTTCACCCCTGAAAGAGAAAGCAGTATCCTTTGTGAAAAGTATTTTGCATGTCCCGTTGAATGGATCCACAAGAAAGTCAACACCAGTACGGGGTCCCCTCCAACCAACCACAAAGTCATCTTTACTAACCAGTACTCCCATTTCCACACTAACATCTGAAAATTTAAAGGGCATGGTAGTTCTTCTCCGCTGATTCAGACGATAGGGATTCTCAGGTCCCAAACTAACGATCAAAGGCTTATTTCCTAATATGAGCTCATTACCCCCAGCAGCAGCCAGAGCATGCTTTGTGGACTCTGAAGATGCAAAATGAACAAATGCATGAGGTACCACTTTTTCATAATTATTCATTCTTTGCACCCTCTCTGCATCAATGTCATAAGTTGGGTAAGAGTCAGGAGGGGTGGATGAGATCTTTAATCTACACCTCCATACTTGTCCAACTTGTTCTTCCAGATATTCTGAAAGCATTTTCGCATTGACATCATTGTCGAACCCACCAACACTAATTTGAGTCACTACGAGTTCCTTTCCAGAGCCCTCTGATCCCATCTTTTTCTTTAACGAGTCACAAGTACTTTTGGACTTGCTTGTTCACACAACATCCAAGTTCACCTATTATATGACCCAATATTTGTGAGATTAATGAAACCTAACAAACATTAACTGAAGAGAAAAATGAACAACAAATGAGGCAGCAAAATGTTTAACTATTTATAGAATACAATAGCGCATCAGGTTGCTGAGAAGGATCAGCTATGAGCTGGAAAATCATAGTTCATGATTGTACAATCGACTTGTTGATTATTCATTTAGACCGCATGGATAACCTTCGAAAAGGTCCTTAAGCATTTCTACTTTCTAAGTGCAGGGAAAAAAAGATTAACAAATAAACTAACCAATTATGCACAAGAAAATGAAATATAAGTGCTGCATTTCAAAATCAAGGAAGTAGAGGGAAACATGGGTCAATAATTCCTCTTCTTTACCAATCGACAATTTGAAAAGCAGATATCTGCAAATCAGTATTTTGCACTATCTTCAAATATTAATCATGTTTTTTGTCCATGACTCCTTTGGTACATCTGTTTATCAGATATGCTTGAATTTCACTGCAAAAGGTCACTGACTAACCTTTCAGTGCCCATATAAGAGCATCTAATTTTCTGGATCCGTGAATAAAGACATTCAATTAGGCAGATACCTAGTCGAACAATCTCAGAACACATCTCTTAACCTAATATTTGATACTCTCTGAAGAAGAAACCAAAATAAACACACCTCTATAGTTGCAACTTTATTAAGTAATTGTGTTGTAGCACCATGTGAAGGATAGTTGATCAAACAAAATTATGCCTAATTGACTTTCACAAAATCTCCCTCATTTTTCCTTGATTAAGGACAAATGATCAATTGATGCAAATTGGGATCAGAATTTCAGAAAAGTACAAACTTTAAGAATCCAATCAAGAAAAATTGCATAGCCCACTTTCTGAAACTAAAGGAAAAAAGAAAACCGCATAAACAACGCGGCCATAAGTGAAACAAATGATCAATTGATACAAATTGGGACCAATACTTAAAAAAGATACAAACTTTAAGAAACCCAACTGAGAAAAACACATAACAAGAGAAAGAAACCCACGACAACAGCAATAAGCGGAACAAATAATCATGGATGCAAATTAGGATCAAGAACTTCAAAAAGATAGAAACTTTAAGAAACCCACTTTGAGAAAAAATTGCAAAATGAGAGAAACCCACTAACCTTTCTGAAACAATATGACCATTAACAACACAACCCAAGAAGGAAATGCAAGGAATTAGAACAAAAGAGTGAGTGAGTGAGTGAGTGGACTATGAATTGACTGAATTTTGATGATTCCCTTTTTGCTTAATGAAGAAGCTTAAGGTGGGGTTTGGCTAAGGGACCAGAGTTCCTTTTTCACGCGGGAAGGATGTATCCATTTCGCTCTTTTGAGTACGGAGAATATTTGCAGGAAAAGCACACCGAAAAGAGTAATTGTACAATTCATTTTTCTAACTTTATATTATTGCCTAATAACCCCTCCCTATTGTTTCTTGTAGTGATTTTCATCCCCCCATTTTTGCGTTACATATTTATTACTATGTTGTATGAAGGGAAATTATGTTTAATAACAATTTAAAGTGGTCCCTCGTGTTTTTTGTAGATTAAAAATATATCTATTGCTTACCCCCAACATGAGTATTAAATGAAACCATTCTTGTACTAACCAATGTGATAATCCTGGAAAATACTGGAAAAGCCGAAAAAGTCATGAAATATTTTTCTTAAATAAAAGATCATATAATCCAATTTGAATCAAATTTATTAAAGTAGAAATGGCATCAGCTAGCCGATTTTAAGGGCATCATTTAAAATATATATGTATTTTTTAAAAAGAATATAAAGTATGATCAGATTTGGCAAACTTCAAATTTTCGAGTTTGAAATTAAACTTTGAACTGCTAAAGCGTAACTTCAAACCCGAGATTAAAGTTCTGAGTCTAAAGCAATTACATTTTATAAACTTTGCTATGTTATAAAGAATATGACCCTGAGAGTGGCTATTTGTGCAATTCACCCTTTCTTAAAGGCGAAGCTCTAGCAGCAGTGGCGGAGCTAGAGAAGTAGATACCGGACCAAACAAACTCAGTAGTTTTTGTTAAGATTTTGTATTCGTATTAAAAAGTTTACAAGATATATATAAATATTAAATTATGAACCTAGTGACTAAAATGAATTATGGGTTCAATGATAAGTTCAGAACCCATAAACTTCAAATTATGTTCGTCTCTATTTAGCGTAAAAATTGCACGGAACGCCTTATTTGGTCGCCCTCATTTAACCTATACCTATTTTTTTTAAAACTTTTAATTTGTACCCGTTTTTTAAATAACTTCAGCACCCTTTTTCCTCCTCGTTCATTTTCTTCTTCTTCTTTTTCTTCTTTTTCTTCTTCTTCGTCTTTCTTCTGCTGTTGTTGGTGCTGCCAGAGACGGACCCGGGATTTAAACATAGCAAGGGCACCATCTTTAGTATACCAAGTACTCAGGGGCGAATGCAGAATTTTTCGCAAGTGGTGTCGACATTTTAAAAAGTGTATAAATGTACAAAAAACATTTTAATAACGGAAGTTAGCTTTTAAAAAACTTTCCGTTATCGAGGTTCAGTTTCGACCCCACTACTACGTACTGCTGCTTAGCCGGTGGACCAAGACACGCTTCTTGTCATGATCTGTCATTAAATCAACTATAAATATTATTTATAATTTTATATTTTTAATAAAATATATATTTAATAAAATTTTACGGCGAAGCGGTGTCGACACCGCTTGTACTAGGGTGAATCCACCCCTGCAACTAACTAGCGATAAAGTTCAACGTTCAAATCTGTAAAAACTTAATGATTATGATAACTATCATTAAAATACAAATTTTGATATTATCAAATATCATTAATTTAGTACTAATATAACTTAAGTACATCGTCCACTCAAAGCAGAGTCGGGATTATTTCACATCAAACTCATCTATAAAATGAGAGGCATTGTCTCTTAAAACTAGAAATTGATTGAAAAGAATTAAACTTCGCCAAGAATATGTTATCTAAATTCATAAGAACAAGAACTTCCTAAATAAATAATTCCAAGCAAAATAACATTTATTAAACAATCATTAAATTCAAAAACAGTAAAGTACAATAAAATTATAAAAGTTGTAGGAGATGGGATTCAATCTTGGACGTCACAGAAGTTAAGGCACTTTGAGTGCTTCCTTTAACCAACTCTTTTTGCCAATTTTTATGTTTAGGGGGCACACGTAAAATATTTAAGGGGTCCTTATTGTATATACATATAGGTACAAAATACATATACTGTATTTTTGCCGAGGTTAACGGGTTCCCATGACCTCTCACCTCTACACGTAGGTCCGCCCCTGGGTGCTACTATGGAACTTCAGTTCATGGGATGATTGTCATAAATATGTTTATCAGATTATTTAAAAACAAATTATAAATAATTACGTAAATTAGTAGACAATAATTTATGAATATTTCCACGTACGTAAGTTAGTAGACAATGATAATTCTATTCTTTTCACGTTTATTGTTTCCAAGATTTATGATTTAGATATTGTTGGCAATCTGATTTATGATAATTTATGATTTATTTATCTAGTATGTTAGAAAGCTTTTTCAAAAACTTCAGCTTATATAGTTCTGATATTTTTACAAATGAACTAAATAACTTCAGCTCTAGAGCTGAATTTCGCCAATTACAAAACAAAAACTTCAGCTCTAGAGCTGAGGTTCGCCAGTTACAAAACAAAAACTTTGGCTTTAATCTGAAGTTCGCCAGTTACAAAATAAAAACTTCAGCTCTAGAGCTGAAGTTCGCCAGTTACAAAAACAAAAACTTCAGCACACTTGGTTCTACTAGAATGCTGAAGTTTTGCGTGATTGCCTTTGCTACTTCAGCTCCGTATGCTGAAATTATCTGAAAAAGCAAGTACACTTGTAATTTTTTTTGCAAAGCGAGCACAAGTTAAAACGTGACACAAAAAGCAAGTATAGATACAAATGAGCCGAAATTGTGAGTACCTTACATGGCCATAAGCATGCCCCGTTATGCTGCTTGTGCATGTCCAATGCTCATGATGAGAAGTAGGGGTATATAAAAAAAGATTTAAAAAATCGCACCAATTCGATGATTCGAATCAAATCGGAAAAAAAAATTGATTGTGGTTTGGTTTGATTTGGTTTGGTGTTAAAAAAAAGATGACCATAATTGGTTTGGTTTAGTTTTAACTAAAAAAAAGTCAGATCGAAATCAAACCAACCCCTTACATTTATACAATTTTTTAAAATATTTTATACATATAAATATTTAATGTAATAGAATTTATAAATATTTCTTAAGCTTGTTCACAGTTTTATGTTTAAACGTATTATTTAAAGCTTGGACTTAACATTCTCAAATGGTCCAATAAATATTATATCTCATAAAGGTAGTAAGTCAAATAAAGTTCAATCAATATTAATGCTTATAAGGGAAATTCAATTCAACACTAGGTATGACAATAGTGTTGGATATCTATTTTTTAGTTTTGCATTGATTTATAATGAAAATGTATAACCTAGGTTATTTTTTCTTTAGTCTTAGATGTGTAATTAATACTAGTACTTATTAGTTGCACTTATTTTAGCATGACCTATATAGTATTTTTAGATTATGTTAATTTTTATCAGGGTGTATTAATTAGTAATATTTTTGTGCGATTTTATTATTTTTGTTATTGAATATTTTAATACAATATTATGATTCATCTCATATTATTATTTTATTTTCTTGAAAAATACATTATATAGTTGTATCCTACTAGGACTAAAATAAGTATTTGGAGCACAAGTTACATATTTTGTGCTATTAAGATTTTACCGGGAAAAAAAACCCGAAAATCCAAAAAAAAAAAATGAAAAACCCGAGAAAAATCGAGATTGAAAAATCAAACTTTATTGGTTTGGTTTATAAGTTTAAAAATCCGACACCATTGATTTGGTTTGGTAATTAAAAAATTCGAACCAACCCAACCTATGTACACTCCTAATGGAAAGACACAGACTGCCTAGCTTAGCATAAAATAATAGTAATATATTTGGTTGGAAGGATTTAAGAAAATAATTCGCGCATATAAGTAATGCAGTATTGGTTGGTAGTGTAAGAAAAAATAATTCTTATATAACTTTTACTGCTTTAGTACATGAAGTACCTTGGAATGAGCAGTTTAATATGACTTGATAAAACTCGTGACTCTTTTGCTTTGTTAATGTATGAATAAGAGACTACTCGTTTTGATGGAAAAAAGATTAACAATATTAAATAATACTTGCATTAAGTTAAACAAGAACTTATATTACGTTATATAAAGATAAAAGTATCTTGAATTAACTCGTAAGATAGTTAATGAACTGAGAATTGTTGTGTTTTTTTAAAGGGTGTGAATGAAAAATGAAAGAGGCACCTTTTGAATTGTACCTCTTTGTATCACCCTTTCTTTATCTATAATTTAGAGGCTTGACCTCATTTTGCAAAGATGGAAAATCTAAAACTTCTTCCCTATTTTACATTGTTGCATTATTTTTTAAATAAATATAAGTGTCAAGTGTGATTTGCTCTATTTATTGAGTTCGCTGAACTTCTGTAATTTCAATTGCCAGTATTATAGAATAGTAATTATGTTCTATCCTGGGAGGAATTAATCTTTAACATTGGGCAACAGTGAGAAGATTAAATTCCTTAAGGACACACAAGCAACTTGTGGCCTCAAAATTGCTTTATGTTTTGTTTATTGAACTAACGTTTTTTCCTTCTCTGATTTTCTAATTTCGAACACAGATTACCAACAATCTTAAGGAATTTATTCAAATTATTTTTCTGTAATGATTGAGAAAGACAAAGAATGTGTGATGACCCGATAGGTCATCTTATGTTTTAGAACCTAATTTTGTGCTTTGAAGCCTAAATACCTCATATTAGCCCTCTTCGATTTGCGTGCGCAGTCCAAGTATTTTTCCGAAAAAGCTTTTATGTTAAAACTGAGAAAATATGAAACTTTTGCCTTAAAATCTATTTGAATTGACTTCGGCCAATATTTTGAGCAAACAGACTCAGATTCATATTTTGACGGTCCCGGTGGGTCCGTATCGTGATTTGGGACTTGGGCGTATGTCCGAAATTTAATTCGGAAGTCCCTAGCCCGGGTTATCACACTTTGTTGAAATTTGAAAGTTTAAAAGTTTAATGACTTTGAAAGTTTGAACAAGGTTTGACTTTATTGATATCGGGTCCGTATTTTAGTTTCGGAACCCGGTATAGGTTCAATAATATATTTATGACTTGTTTGTCAAATTGGTGAAAAACGGAGTTGGTTTGACGTGATTCGGACATCCGGTTGTGAAAATAGAAATTCATTAGGTTTCTTGAAAATTTCCTTTGATTCGATGCTAAATTCGTAGTTCTAGGTGTTATTTTGGCGATTTGATAGTGCGAGCAAGTTCATATGATGTTTTTGGACTTGTGTGCATGTTTGGCTTGGAACCCGGAGGGTTCGAGTGAATTTCGGATAGGTTACAGAGTAGTTTAGACTTAGAACTCAGCTGGTGTTCTGCAATTTCTCGTAACTGGTCTTTGATCTCGCATTTGCGAGATCAATGTTCGCATTTGCGAACATTCCCAAATCCTGACAGGCTCGCATTTGCGACTGGGTCAGCATAAGTTCGCATTTGTGATCAAGAGGTCGCAATTGCGGAGAGGCCAGAGTTTGCATTTGCGAACAATACTTCGCTTTTGTGAAGTGGGACTGGGGCAGGCTTGATCGCATTTTCGATCAATTTAGTCGCAATAGCGGAAGATCCATGTTCGCATTTGCGAACAAATCATCAAAATGCGATAACAGCAGAAATGGGAGGACTTTGCTTTTGAGACTGTTTCTTTGCATTTGAGAACACCGGGTCACAAATGCGACATCTGCGACTGAGCAAATAGAAGTTAGATGGGATTTTTATTCATTCTTCAAATTTTCAAAACAAGAAACCCCTAGAGGCGACTTTTCCAAGCACCCTTCTTCCCCAAATCATTGGTAAGTGATTCTAATCCATTTTTTTCAATCTTTCACTACATTTTCTAATATTTCAACCTAAAATCTAGTGTTTTCGTGGTGGAAATTCGGGGTTTGGGTATAATTAGGAATTTTTGTAAAATTAGGAATTAGACCTCAAATTGAGGTCGGATTTCAAAATAAATTACATAACCGGGCTCGAAGGTGAATGGTAATCGGGTTTGGACCATGCGAACCCGGGGGTTGACTTTTATTAACTTTTTCAATATTGACCTAAATTGAATCCTTTGCAATAGTGGGTAGTTCCTAAGGCTTAATTTGAATCGTTTGGTTGGTAATTTGCTAGATATTATTGGTTCGGAGGCTTGCTGAAAGACAAAGCTGTGGTTGAGCTTTGAATTGATCCTTGGAGCGAGGTAAATGTCGTGGTTAACCTTGACTTGAGGGATTAGGATTTCTTTATCTATTTGCTACATGCTTAGATATTGGGTGCAACGTATATGTGAGATGACGAATACTTATGTGTTGTTGTCGGTTAAAGCATGCCGGTGTGACTTATTCCTTGTAATTTACTGCTTATTTTGATCATGTTATCCATACTTAGACTAGTTACTTATTAAATTGATCGTTCTTACCACGTTTATGGGCTTTTGTGATAATTGAGTATTGTTCCTAAAAGTGAGATTGCTATTGTGGAAACATTGTTGGCGTAAGACTTGTTCTTGTTATTCTATCTCCCTGATGTTACTTGTTCATTGTTATATGGTAAGGGAGAATGTTATTGCACGAAGGGTGATGTTGTTCCGTATGTGAGTGTCAATGCACAAAGGGTGATGTTGTGCCATATTGTGAGTGTTAATGCACGAAGGGTGATGTCGTGCCATGTTATGAGAGTTAATGCACGAAGGGTGATGTCGTACCGTATCTATTGATTTATACTGAGAGAGAGAGTAAAAGCACGAAAGGTGATGATGTGCAGTATTCTTGTTTCATTGTGAGGTTGAGAGTAAAAACACGAAGGGTGATGCCGTGCAATTTTCTTCATTGTGCTTAATTGTTTTTATTGGTTAAAGGTATTGACTGTTCTGGTCATCATTTTCGATGTATTTCTCGTATCTTGTATCCCCTTTTAGCATGTCCTCCTCCCAACACTACATGTTTAGCTTTTATTTGTTGTTATCTTGTACATATACTATTATCTGCACAGGTTTATTACGTGGGTGTCTTGTCATAGCCTCGTCACTACGTCGTGGAGGTTAGGCTTGACACTTACAGAGTGCATGAGGTCGGTTGTACTCATACTACACTCTACATTTCTTATGCAGACTTTGGTACCAACGCTAGTTGTTCGTGAGACGTAGCAACTTGGATTTTGCTCATTGGAGACTCAAGGTAGATCTGCTGGTGTCCGCAGACCTTGAAGTCTCCTTCTATTTTCCCTATTTTACTGTTTCTTTTCGTTCAAAGAAGTTGTATTTTTTTATACTCTGTTTGTAGAAAATCTTAGGAGCTCGTGAGTTATGACTCCAGATCCGGATTGTAGTAGATTGGTATTTATGTTATTCTGTACTCGGTTTTATTTTATTTTGGCTTAATTAACTTTATTTATTGAAATTGAATAACAATTGGCTTAATGGTTCTCTAACGTTGACTTGCCTAGCAAGTGAAATGTTAGATGCCATCACGAATCAAATTGTGAGAATTCCGGGTCGTGATAAAAGGCAACATACTTAAATGACGGGTTGAATCGTGCATCTTCTTTGTCTCACACAATCAGGATAATGAATAAGTATTTTATTGGAAGAAAGAGAATTCATCAAGGAAGAAACTTTTAACACTAAGTTTCAGATTCTATAGTTCTTGTATATTTGTGGAATTGCACGGTATATTGTAATATTATAGTCTCCTTACATCTTTTGCATAATCTGTTGTGATTTGTGTGCATAAAGTCAGATGTGGAGAAAATAATTTAGTTGCCAAGAAGTGCCGAAAATACAGAAATCATTGAGTGTGCAAACAGAAATTGAAGGCACAAACGTCCAAACATTCGGGAGGCAATGTGTCTTGTGAATTGCTTGAAGATTTCGTAACACGACATTGGTCTTTCGACCAATTTTTGCAAACTAGTTGCTAAAGAAAGAAGAATAGGTGTCGTGGATAGAGGCTGAAACAAAATGCAATTTATAGCGCGTGTTAAATGCAACACCGGGTAATTGGTTGATAAGCAGTTACTCAAGCGTAACATTTTTTTTGTTTTTAAGAATTGTTCTGACCCGGTTCATTCAAGGTTAATATGGAAGAATGAAAGATTTAAGTCTCTAATAATCGATAGTGATCGGTTATGGTATCCATAGCCTTGCTTCTTTTTCGGCCAAATCCTGATCACTGATCAGGATCATATAAAGCCCGGTATTTCCAGAAAGGATAATCGTAATGTCCCTTCATGGCCGGCCTTTTCAGTATGGAGCCGAAGGCGAGGGTTTCCAGCAGGCCCCCTTCTCTGGCTTTTCCTTGGAGTGAGAGGTGCCTCGGGCACCCCCATTTAGAAAGAAGGGTCGAAGGTTTTGGGCCTGTAGCTTTCCCCGTCCCCCCTTCGTCGGGCGGTGCTTGTGTGGAGGGTGCGCCACCTGAGGCCCACGCCTCCTATTTGTTCAGGGCGGGCGGCGTGAACTCTGATTCGAT
Organism: Nicotiana paniculata; assembly: GCA_005239505.1. Classification (NCBI taxonomy): domain Eukaryota; kingdom Viridiplantae; phylum Streptophyta; class Magnoliopsida; order Solanales; family Solanaceae; genus Nicotiana; species Nicotiana paniculata. The sequence continues at coordinate 1,968 of ML357616.1, read as the reverse complement.
CCGGATATTCAATCCGCCGCTGAGATGCTAAGTTGACTCCTTAACCTTGATAGAAAAATGACTTATTCAATAATTCGATAATTATTTTAATTAGGAAGAACGAGCAGACCCACGTGGATTGCTTGGAGATTCTCATAAAAAAGTTACCCCATTGTCATAATTGTCTTGACATGTGAAGTATTACAATTTTCATTCCTCTATATATGGACTATACATTACAAATCTTGATGTAAGGAGGAAGAATTCTGCAAGGTTTTGTCCTACACGCCCTAATTGGACCAATGGATCGGAAGAGCGATAAGAAATTCAGGTTCAACTTTTATGGCTCTATTCATTTTTCTTAATTCAATTATTTGCTCTATATGATTTATGAAATCAGATTCTACAGATATAAAGGGCAGACGTTCATTATGTGATGATCTTTTATATATATATAGTCTTGCATGCACATTAATTAAGAATAATTAAGGTTATATTAGTTATATCCTTTAGTATATAACTTTGATAGCATGTTTGAAATTATGTGAAAAATTATTTTTAAGGTTGTAAGTATGAATTAGACTTACATTGATACTTGAAAATTATTTGCGATCATGAAGATGAAAAGTTTATACGTATCAATAAGTTTTATACATATGTTTGTTTGATAAGAATGATATATCAAACTATTTAGTTGTAAAATCCTCATGATTTTCTGCTATTGTTTTGGAGACTAAAATCCTCATGATTTTCTACTCTTGTTTTGGAGATTAAAATTTTCGTGATTTTGTACTCCTACTTTGAGATTAAAATCTACGTGATTTTCTATTCGTTTGTTGAGATTAAAGTCTCCGTGACTTTTTACTCATTTGATAGAGATTAAAATTTAAGTGACTTTATGCTCAGTTTGGAGATTAAAATCTTAGTGATTTTCTGCTTCAATTTATTACTCGGTTTAAAGATTAAAAACTTTACCGTTTATTAAATGTGGTTGTGTCATATATTAAATGATATACTTTTTGGATCCCACAAATCTTTAGTGGATATTGATATGGTAGTTGGTGAATTCATCCGCTGTTTAGTCTTAGTACTCGTTGATGAAACTACCAATTCGAAAGTTGGTCACGTGCCTTTCTTGAAAAGTTATTTTCTTTCTTGAAAATTTATATTGTTTAGTTCTTTTATGAAAGGATGTCACTTCGAAGGTTGTGACTTTTCATAGAAAGATATGCAATAAAAAGTCACGACGTATAAGTCTAAAGTTTCATTGAATTTTCGTGATAATGAAACGAGACTTGGAATATTTGAAATATATTCAAAATTATATTTTACACTACAATAAGTATCTCGCGATAATAGAGAGGGGTATAGTGATGCAAATTAGATCGTCAGTTTAACCGATTCTAAGCAGTCATTGGAGGAGCGATGTCTTGGAAATCATCCAAACAAACGTGCATTGAACGCTCTACAGTGGAGGCCGAGTTTATAGCGTTAGATAAAGTCGGTGAAGAAGTTGAATGGCTCCATAATTTCTTTAAGAAATTCCATCTTAGCCCAAAATATTGGCACCTCTATACATATATTATGATGGTTGATGCGAGACTAAATTGCATAGTTTAACATGTGATATACCTTACATTTTATGCGCATTAATGATAAAATTACACTTGTTATGTGCTTAATGGAGTTTATTTCATGTGTAGGTGAAGTGGAGAT
>MDKI01271334.1:0-29851 GCA_005239505.1 Nicotiana paniculata | reverse complement strand
CCTTTTGGCCTAAAAATGCTGGAGCCACCTATCAAAGGCTAGTGACCAAGATGTTCCAAGAACTTCTGGGAAAAACGATGACATGTTGGTAAAATTAACACAAGCACAAGATCATTTCCAGCACTTATCTACTGCTTTTGATATTTATGCATGTATAATATGAAGTTGAATCAAGAGAAATGCGCTTTTGGAGTGCAGTCAGGCAAATTTTTGGGTTTCCTTGTATCAAACAGAGGAATAGAGGTAAATCCCGCTCAAATTAAAGCCATAGAGGAAATACCTGATGTTTTAACAAATAAAAAGGAGGTTCAAAGACTGACAGGAAGAATAGCAGCTTTGGGGAGGTTTATTTCTAGATCTTCCGAAAAAAGTTTTAAATTCTTCTCAGTTCTCAAAAAACAGAATCAGTTCAAATGGACTGAAGAATGTCAGCAAGACCTCAAGAACCTGAAGATTTATCTATCGAAACCACCACTTCTTTCAACGCCAAAAGATGGGGAAAGATTGTACATCTACCTGGTTGTCTCAAAAATTGTTGTAAGTGCAGTATTGGTAAGAGAAGAAAAAGGTAAACAATCACCTATCTATTATGTAAGTAAAACTTTTCTAGATGCTTAGAATAGATATCCATATCTGGAAAAGTTAGCTTTAGCTTTAATAATGGCATCTAGAAAATTACGACCCTATTTTCAATGCCACCCAATCACTGTTGTGACCTCATATCCTTTAAGAAATATTCTGCATAAACAAGAATTGTCAGGAAGATTAGCCAAATGGGCCATAGAATTAAGTGAGCATGAGATAATTTATCAGCCTAGGACTGCAATTAAGTCTCAAATACTAGCTGATTTTGTTGCTGACTTTAGTAATGGCATTGTATCTGAAGTACAAAAAGAGTTACAACTCTTTAACAGTGTTAATCCAGGCCTGTGGACCTTGTTCACTGATGGTTCTTCAAATGTAAAAGGCGCTGGCTTAGGCATAGTCTTGATATCACCCACGGGTGAAAAGACACGGCAAGCTATAAAGTGTTATCATATCACTAACAATGAAGCAGAGTACGAAGCTGTTATTGCAGGGCTTGAACTTGCACGGGAGCTCTCAATCGAGCAAATTGTGATCAACAACGATTCCCAACTGGTAGTAAATCAGATACAGGGGACTTACATTGCTCGAGAGACTAGAATGCAACAGTATCTTGAAAGAGCACGGGAGCTCGTGAGACAATTCAAAACATGGAAGGTAGTGCAAATACATAGAGAAGAAAATGCAGAGGCAGATGCATTAGCTAACCTCGCAGCAGTCACGGAAGTAAGGAACAAAGACAATACAATTGTCGTTCAACTATTTCATTCAATAATAGACCAGGACAGGGATGAGGTAACTTTCAACGACCTAACCTGGGACTGGAGAAATGAAATTCTTAATTTTTTTGCAGAATGGCACCATGCCTGAAGACAGGAAAGCGGCTTAAGCACTACGCCACAAAGCTGCATGGTACTGCCTTATTTGCAACTTACTTTATCGCAAGATGTTCGGGGGACCCCTAGCTAAATGCCTTGGACCTAACAAAATGGAATTTGTAATGAAAGAAGTCCACGAAGGACGCTGTGGAAATCACTCAGGGGCTAGATCCGTAGTGAAAACACTAATCAGAGCCGGATACTATTGGCCTATGATGGAAGAGGAAGCCGAGAATTTCGTATCCAAATGTGATAGATGCCAAAGGTTTGCCAATAACATGCATCGACCAGCGGAATTATTACATCCAATAATATCCCCATGGCCTTCAATGAAATGGGGTATGGACATGGTAGCACCTCTTCCCACAGCTAAAGGACAGGTACGGTTTTTACTCGTACTAACCGACTATTTTACAAAATGGGTAGAGGCAGAAGCGTTCAAACAAGTGCGAGAAAAGGAAGTTAAAAGATTCTTATGGAAAAACATAATATGCCGCTTTGGAATACCAAAGGAGATCGTGTTTGATAATGGCCCATAATTCATAGGCTCACAAATCACAGAATTCTTCGAAAGTTGGCAAATCAAGCGGATCACCTCAACGCCTTACCACCCCGTGGCTAATGGTCAAGCTGAGTCAACAAATAAGGTCATCATCAACAATCTAAAAATGCGGCTGGATAAAGCAAAAGGAAACTAGCCTGATGAGTTACCAGCGGTACTATGGGCGTACAGAACGACTTCAAAAATAGCCACGGGAGAAACTCCGTTCGCACTTGTTTATGGGTCAGAAGCCTTAATGCTTGTAGAGATTGGCGAACCAAGTATAAGGTTCTCGACAGCCATGGAAGGTGAAAATAACGACGAATTAAGGACCAACCTGGACCTGCTCGAACCACGAAGAGAAGCAGCATTGATACGGATGGCAGCTCAAAAACAAATCATAGAGCGTTATTACAACTGTAAAGCTCATCTCATGTACTTTAAAATTAGGGACTTCGTCCTCAAAAAAGTCTTTCAATCAACAAAAGAAGCAGGTGCAGGAAAGCTAAATCCAAACTGGGAAGGACCTTACAAAATCTGAGGGATAGCTGGAAAAGGAGCCTATGAGTTGGAAGCTATGGATGACAGAGTTCTACCAACAAGCTGCAACGCCATCCATCTAAAGAAGTATTACTTCTAAAAAGAAAAGAATACTCCCGTCAGGTATCACGCGTTTGATTTTATTTTGAACATTTAAAAATTTTACTAACTTTTTTAAATGATAGGCACAAAGCTAACCCATCACCAGATGATGATATTAGACCTGCAAAGACGCGAGGAAATAACACAATTTCCTTTCTAGGGTTACACTTTCTTATGGACGTTTTAAAAGGGGTTAAGCAGTCATCATCTAAAAAACTATATACCTTCGAGTCCGGAATGTTTTTCCTTTTCAGGAAAAGGACCACAAGGAAAGGAATAATCAAGTGCTCGAGATTTCATTCTTCAAAGCTCAAACACTTGGGGGACTATACAGTATGGAAGACTAAGACGAAGCAAAGAAGACTATCAGAAAGTCAAAAGCTCGAGCCTAAAGACCCATCTACCCAATGAGACAAGTGACACGAGCAGAATCGAAAGAAATCAAAAGAGCCATTTAAATACAAAGCCTAATGCAAAAGGAAAGAACCTTCTAACATATTCAGGTTGTAAGGCAAAATATTAGTTATGAGAAAGAAATGTACATCTTTATACTTATTCAAAGTTGTTGTGACAAAAACAGTTAGGGGTAAAAGATCATCATCAATATACTCATTCAAAAAACTGTTCTCGAATAAAACAGTTATGGATGAAAGATCTGAACCCTTGTATTTATTCAAGAAACTGTTATCAAATAAAAACAGTTGTGAATAAGAAAACATTTCCCTCGTACTTGTTAGAAAACTATTTCCAAAATAGTTGCGGGTAAAAGCCACAATCTTTATAAAAACTGTTACTAGTGAAAAACAATTATTTCCTTGTATTAATATCGAAAAACTGTTACCTATGAAACACAGTTACGAAATACAAGAGTATATTAAATCTGTTAAACAAAAACAGTTGCAAGCGTGAGTTTTAGACGATAACCAAACACATGTAAAATGTAATAGAAGTTCAAACAAAAAACCTTCCTTGAAAACATTCTTAAACATGTGTAAAATTCCTATCACTCTATTGCATTATCATGAAGTTGAGACATCTTCTTCATGCCAATTATAAAGGGCCCTCTTCCATAAACTATGCCTATTAAAAAAAGTCACACATTTAAATATGACATTGTACCTATTATAAAAAAGGTACGAGTAGTCTAAAGCATCCCACATGCAAAACTCGAAGGTAAAACTAAAACCTCGAAAAATAAAGCATGCAAAAGACTTAAAGAGTGAAACAAAAACTCAACAAAGGTCGAACTAACATTTATATATTAAAACGGCTAAAACTAAGTATTAACTTGTACTTAGCCGTATAAGATTTTTATATTTACATTGTGGTGCCCCTAAGTTTTCATTTGGGTACTTAAAGGAAATCCAAATGTACCCCGATGGGACTGGGGGTAACCACCAATTGATACAAAGAAAAAGAAAAAAAGGGATAAACCAACTAAATCTTTTTAAGAAGAGGGCTTGGCTTCAGTGGCAGAAGGAGCGGGAGAAACTGAGGATGAAAAGGCATGAGCGGCTAAAATCTCACCATCAGGTGAAGAGAGGTTATGACCTTGTTGATCCTTCTCCATGGCTTCCTTAGTTTTGGCTATTTCAGCACTAAGGTCGAAACCCTCTTGACTCACTTCCATCAATGTGTCGAGGCGAGAATTCATATATGCCCAGCTCACATCGACAGCAGCCACCTCTTCCAAATCTTCATAATCTTGTGCCCGCACTTGAAGCTCAGCTCTCAACCCGTCCTTCTCCGCCTCCGCGGCTTCATGAGCGGCCCTTAATGGAACAATCGACTCCTCTAAATCTTGAGCTTTGTCTAAATCCCTTCAAAGATCTTCTTGAGTACGAGTGAGTGATTACACGAGCTCGCTTGAGTATTCTTCCTTTTGCCCCAGCAAGTTCTTCAAGTCTCTAATATCCTCTGAGGCACGGGACAGCTGCTCCGCCAACGAAGACTCCAGAACACTCTTGTCTTTGTCAGCTTAACTGCAAGAAGCCCACTCCACTGCTAGTTCTGCTGCCATAAGTCTCATCTGCCGCTTCAAGGTACTCCTCTCCTCTTCTAAAGCGTCCATGTCAATCCTTAGGCTATCATACTGTGCTTTCCAATTATCAACTTCTGCCTGCAACTCTCTTGTCTCTTGGTCTGTGTTTGAAATCCTCTTCATAAGCTCCATGCCTATGATGTTAATCTACAAGAAATAAATTAATTAGATATGGTAAATTTCATATACGAGAGTGAAAGAGGATAACTTACACCATACCTTCAAAGAAGTATGCACAACCTCATTTGCCCATGTAAGAGCATCGTGGCTAGCTAGCTTTGCTTTCTCAGCGGGGCCTATTAAAGGCTTGAGCCACACTTCAGGCTCACCCGTCTTCTTAAAAAGGTTTCCCTCAGCTGGAACCTCTATTACCACATGCCTCATCTCTCTACCTGAAGACCCTACTTCCCTAACGGAAGGCATGGAAGCATGCAGAGATGGAATAGCAACAGGCACGGAAGGTTGAGGAGCTGGAGAATCCACGGGCAAAGGAGCAGGCACGGAAAGTTGAAGAAGTTACACAAAGCAGCAGCAAAAGTTGAGATAGCCAAAGGAATAGACGAAATAGTTTATCTCAAAGAAGCAGGAAAGACAGCAGCCAAAGGGACGTCGTCAGCAGCAAGATCAATACCACTGTGAATAGGGGAATGTGGAACATCATCAAATACAGGGGGATCAATCACAGACACGGGAGGAAAGGTTGAGGAAATAGGCTCATCATCTAAATCATTCGCCTTCTCTGTGGCCTGTGCACTAAAGCACCCTCTTCCTCTTCTGCTGTGGAGCGATATTCACTAATCTTCCTCTTCGAGGAAGATGAACCAACAATGATTTCCTGGGCTTGAGCCAAGGACATTTTCGGGATAGAGGAAGAAGACACCCCACGAGTAGAGAATCCTATTAAAAAGAGAAAAAAGTTAAACGACAAAAGAAAAAAGACTCGAGTAAGGAAAAAAGCAAGAACAAAACCTTCACTTACTGTGGGTCTTTACTTGCCAACCGTACCTCCCAGCAAGGTACTTCCAAGATCTTTCTTCTGAAGGAGCAACAGATAACAGTTTCTCTACCCAATCACGAATACCGGAGACATTCTCAACAGTATTCATGATTGCTGAAAGAAGAACAATAAACATACACGGTGTTAAATAAAACATCTCAAGTCAAAATAAGAAAAAGTAAATGTGAGCTAAAGCATACTCACGTGCGCGATTCCACTTCTCAGGGAAGGGAAGATTTTCTTCACCCACTAAACCAGCAGTGTGTATAGAAACATACCGGAGGTACCAACCCCTATCCTTATCGTCTCCAGGGGTTACTAACACTCTTTTGCTTCTAGCAGTCAGAGTAAAAAACCCTTGACGAAATAAGGTAGGAGAGTAGATGTGAACAATATGGTTGAAGGTAAAAGGAACCGAGGCTAAAGAAGCCAAACTCCTAAGGCATGTGACAACTCGCCACACAAGCGGGCCGACCTGTCCTAAGCAGATATTGAAAAAAATGGCAAAACTCGATTATAACTGGGTCAATGGGGGGTCTAAACCCTAAAGTGAAAGGATATGTATAGACAAAAGAATACCCCGTCTTGTAAGACGTTATTCTTTGATTACTATTCAGAATATAGATAGGAAAGTCAGATTTCCAGAAGCACTCCCTTCGAATAAGGGAAATCTGACCCTCGGTTATGAGGGTTGGATATCTTTCTACACTATCAAGAGAAGAAGATTGATCTACAAGAACTTGACTATCCCTAGCAAAAACAAACTCAGTAGGGACAATTTCATCGACTCCAGGTTCACGAAGGCATTCGCCTCCACCCCTAGACAAAGATCGAGAAACCCTAAATCTCGGGGAAACTGGAGATCTAGTGGAAGGGGGAGGTACTATCTGAGAAGAAGAAGAGCCCCTCGAAGGAGTGGATCCTAGACTTCTAAGTCTACCACCCCTCTGACTCCTAGTCGGAGCAGAAGATGGCGCTAAGCTTTCAATGTCTATTACTCGTTGAGGTTGGTTTGAAGAAGACATGTTTACAAAGGCAAAGGAGAAAGTTCTTTATAGAAAACAAAATTAGAAAAGTGTTTCGTGGAATCAAAGAAAGGAAAACGTGTATTTATACTTGAAGATAACCGTCAAACATGATGAAAAAGGAAAATAATGATGAAAAGTCATAATTGAAGATGTCACTTCGAGACTGGCACAGCCGCAAAAAGCCCTAAAAGGTGCTGAGTAAATGCAGAACCAATCCAAAAAGGACACGTGGTATGAGCATTAAATGGAAGTGACAAACAACGTCTATGGTGCAGAGAAGGATACAATGATTCAAGGAAAAGCGGCAGCAAAATAATACCTCCATAAATGAATATCCACTTACCAAATATTAATCGTTAAATATATGGTAAGTGGGGGGACTATTTGTATTGGTAAAAAAGCATTTCACACGTAAGCCAGCTTTTGACAACTCAGCCAATCACGTGGACACAGGAAAACACGACAGCTGGACGTAACTCTTTGAAGAGGTACGGTACAAAGAGGCACGGTTCAGTAAACCCACGAACTTATCAGCCACGGGAAATTCAACTTGATCAAAACAGGAGAGAGGTACGGTCAAAATGAATCTAGACAAAGCTACGAGCAGATTCAAGGGCCCACAATTGATTACTCGAACGTTATGTAGCTGAACCCCTATTACCGTTATCCTTTGTAACGCCTCATTAATGTCATAATTAGTCATTAATGAGTAACCATAGCAAGAGTCGTACGTTATAAGAATCTCCTATATAAGGGAGGAGAATACATCTTGTAAATGCATCTGATTCTCGAATACAATCAACTTCGATCTTTTATTTCTGTAATATTGTCTATTATTCATTTTTCCTATTATCTTGATTATCAGTAACCCGTATTCATATTAAAAATAAGCTTTAGTCAAAGGGTCTAATTCTTTGGTTAAACAAAAATATCGTTCATCTTTTTTACCCTTCACAAAAAAAATTATATTGAATAAAGTATAATTAATTATTTTTCTAATATTTAGGACTTTCAAATTAACTAAAATTTAGATTTTTTAAATTTTCTTATTTTTGAAATATGTAAAAACCTTTATTAGTATTTCTGTATTCGAATAATAAGGAATACATAGATTTTTTACCATTTTAAACAGAAAAATAAATTGAAAAAGGGCAAAGAAACCTAAAGTACGTTTCACATCATAAATGTGTCTTAGTCCAATCAGAATTTCTTTTGCCTAGAATGATTAAAAGAGCCCTCAATATATACGCAGAATTTTTAACATAAGATGTAACATTATTAAGTAGTTTAAGCTAAACCCATATTGATTATTAATCTCCTTCTCAGTACACTATTAAGTTATTATTAATAGTAAAGTTTCTCTTTATGAGGAGGTGTTTTATAATTCTATTATTTTTTGTGTCAATAAAGTGCGAAGGTCAGTAGTAATAGTAATAATAATAATAATAATAACAATAATAATAGTAATAATAATAATAATAATATAATGACTATGCAAACCGAAAGATCCAAAAATAAAATATTGATAAAATATTTATCATTTGAAAATATAATTTACTAGATGAAATTATAACTAATGTTAAATATTTAAAATATAGAATAAGCTCATATTAAGAATAGATTCGAACACTTCTCCCTAATTAGATAGTTAATTTTGTGGGATTTCTCCCCTCTTCGTACCTCCCGACAAGAAAAAAAGAAATATTATTCACCGATTTTCCTTACATAACTTTGTAAATTTTGTTTATATGGAACTTCCATTTAAGACACAAAAAAAGAGAAAAAAGTAAGTAGAGAAAAGAATAAGATCAAAAGACTCAAAGGTAATGTTTGGATGCTAATATTTTTCTTGGTCGACAGTGATCATATCCAAACAGTAAAGCTTGTTTCCCCTTTGACGTTCCTATATATAATACAATCATTTATAAATAATGAACGCCAAAATCTTTCAAAACGCCGTTACAAATCCCAATAACTGCTTTCAAATGATTATTTTCTTACATTCTTTAATAAAGATAAGTATATATCTCTTACAACAAAACTAATGTAAAACGAGAAGATTTCAGCTATATCCATCACTTTTTCTTTTTTGTTTTTGAAGTCTAAAGAAATGAAGATTTACGAGGCAGTCAAAGGGAAGGGAGGCATGTGTTTGATTTTTTCTTCAGATTAATTCCTTTGTTTGTTACTTTATGTATCTTTCATTCTGCTTTACGGCCCCATTCTATAGTAATCTAACAATCTCTCTTTTATTTCTTTGTTGCATGATTTATCTGTCTGTAGTAATCATATTATTTGAAAATGATGATCAAACCTTCTCAGAGTTTTCCACTTCACACGTCATTTTCAATAGTATCAACACTGGTTGTTCCATTGAACAATAAAACTCATGCAAACCTTACTCTTTTCCTTTCCTATATTTCTCTAATTCTCTCTCCCCCGCTCTTTTAGAAGAGGTGGTTAGGCAAGGGCCATAGATATGGGCACAAATCATTACATTTCATATTCGAGTAAAATACGAGGCAATATGCATATAAATATATATATATATATTAAGCTAAATATCAAAGGGCAATAGATATGGGACAGGAAAAAGAGAAGTTTTTAAGAAGGATTAAACACTACACCTAATGGTACTGTACGATCGAATTGCAACAATTGATTCTTTCTTTTGTTTAACTATATGATATTTCAAGTCTGTTAACCATACTAGAACTCGAGTTCGTGTTGGTTGTTTCCAGTAAAATAATGTTATGTATCAAAATATTAATGCTTCATTTTTAAAGTACCAATCCGAAACTTCTAATTAAGAGCGGAGGTCTCTATCATCTCATAATTATTTACCTTTAAAATCAGATAACAATTAAATTTAAAAGTGATTTTAAGGAGATGTGATTTCATCTAGCTCAAATTGATGAATATGATAGTTAATGCTATAAATTGATTGTAAAATAAAGCAAATCAGTATAAAATGCAAATTGGCCCTCGAATTAGATTGCCCTCGAACCAGCTGAGTGTGTGATTAAGAAATATGAACTGAGCTGAAGAACAAGAGAGCTTAAGAGAGAAACAATGTATTGTATTGCTTTGATATGCGAGAATTAGATCATTACAAATGATTAAAAAAATACTCTTTATATAGTAGAGGAATTCTACTTATGGTACAATTCTAAATACAGAAGGAAATCTCATGATTGGCTAAATAATCGTTCTTGATTTGATTCGTTCCGAGATTTCGCCACGATCCTTGCCCGGTCATGGATATCTCGGCTTTCTGTTAATAGGCTTACTTCGGTCTTGCTCGATGTCTATTCCGTTTGGCCTCGATACCTGATTTTAATAATAGTTCTCTTTCGACCTCGGGTACGAGGGCTAACGTGAAGTCGGCCACGAAGTCTGCCATGATTTGAGACTTGATGGCCGTTCGAGGTCGATACTCGATATCATACCCACTGATCTCAACGGCCCATTTGTCCAATAGACCCGAAAGTTCGGGTTTGTGCAAAATATTGCGAAGAGGATAGGCAGCTACAACACATATTGGATGACATTGGAAATACGATTTTAATTTCCTAGAGGCACTTATTAAAGCAAGTGCTAATTTTTCTAAGTGTGGATATCTGATTTCGGCTTTACCTAAGGTCTGACAAACATAATAAAAGGGAATTGCGTACCTTGTTCTTCTCGACTAGGATTCCATTTACCGCTATTTCTGAGACTGCCAAGACAAGTAGAGTTGCTCGTCCGCTTTCAGGGTGTGAAGCAGTGGTGGGCTTGATAGGTATCATTTTAGTTCCTCCAAGGCCTGTTGGCATTCCATAGTCCATGCAATGTTACTCTTCTTCTTAAGCAGTGAGAAGAATCAGTGACTCCTATCTGTGGACCTCGAAATGAATCGCCCTAGGGCGGCTATGCGCCCCGTTAGCCTTTGTACGGCCTTGACATTATCTACGATCGTGATATCCTCAATGGATTTGATTTTATCGAGGTTGATCTCGATTCCCCTATTTGATACCATGAAGTCGAGGAATTTTCTCGAGCCGACCGCGAACGCATACTTTTCTGGGTTGAGCTTCATGTTGTACTTTCTCAGTATATCGAAAGTCTCCTGCAAATTTTTCAAATGGTCCTCTGCTCGCCAGGACTTAACTAAAATGTCATCAATACAAACATCAATTGATTTTCCTATATGTTCTTTGAACATTCGATTTACTAGGCGTTGATAAGTTGCACCCGCAGTTTTTAGTCCGAATGACATTACATTATAACAGTAGGTGCCGTATTTAGTGATAAACGAAGTCTTTTCCTGATCCTCCAAGTTCATCTGTATTTGGTTGTACCCGGAGTAGGCATCGAGAAAATTGAGAATCTCATGGCAAGCTGTGGCATCAATCATACGATCGATATTCGGCAAAGGAAAAGAATCATTAGGTCATTCTTTGTTCAAGTCTTTATAATCTATACACATTCTAAGTTTATTTCCCTTCTTAGGAACGACCACTACATTTTCTAACCATTCGGTATATTTTACTTCCCGAATGGACCCTATTTTGAGAAGTTTGGTTACCTCGTCCTTGATAAATGCATGCTTAACCTCGGACCGAGGCCTTCTTTTTTGCTTTACTGGACGATGGGTGGTGATTTCTGGTGGGGTCCCTATCATATCGAGATGGGACCAGGCAAAGCAATCCATGTTAGCTTTATGGAAACGAATAAGTTTGTTTCTGAGCTCGGGGGTTAGCCTCGTGCCCAGATATACCTTTCATTCGGGCTGATGGTCGATCAACGTGGCTTGTTCCAGCTCTTCGCCTGTTGACTTGGTGGTGTCGGAGTCATCAGGAATTATGAAGGATCGAGGGATCCAGTAGTCGTCATCCTTGTTGATCCCTTACTCCTACAATTGGGTCAAGTCCGGTATCTGTGGTTGCTATTTGGCCCCCTTATTTCCCTTCAACTCCGATCCCTTTGCTGATGAGAGTGCCGATAATGGTATCACTTCATTGACTGCAAAAATCTCCTTAGCGGCGGGCTGCTCCCCATATACCATTTTGATTTCCTCCGATGTTGGGAACTTCAGAACTTGGTGAAAGGTTGAGGGCACTGCCCTCATGTTAAGTATCCAAGGCCTTCTGAGTAGGGCGTTGTACATCATGTTACCCTCTATCACATGGAACTTTGTTTCTTGAATGGTCTCGGACACGTTAACTGGGAAAGTAATTTCACCCTTGATAGTTTCGCTTGCCATGTTAAAGCAGTTAATACTCAGGTTGTGGGCACAATTTGATCTTGCAGGCCGAGCTGTTCCACAACCCTCGATCAAATAATGTTGGTTGAGCTACCTGGATCAATGAAAACACATTTAACTTGAATTTTATTCATAAGAATAAATATTACCAACACGTTGTTGTGGGGTTGTAAGATCCCCTATGCATCCTCGTCATTGAAAGACAAGGTCCCTTCCAGTACATAGTCCCGAGTTTGCTTTTCCCTCGTGATAGACACCTTGGTGCGCTTAAATACGGGTCCATGTGGAATGTTGACCCCAACAACGATCATGTGAATCACGTGTGGTGGTTCTTCGTGTTCATTCTTCCTGTTTGCATCTGTGTCTCTAAAGTGGTTCTTATCTCGGTCGCTCAAGAATTCTCGAAGATACTTCTAGTTAAAAAAACGAGCTACCTCATCCCTCAGTTGTCTACAGTCCTCTGTTCTATGACCATGAGTACCATGGTATTTGCACATTTGATTAGGATTTCTTCGGGCCGGATCGGTCTGTAGGGGTCGAGCCTACCTGGTAGCTTTGATCCGCCCAATGACTGATACAATAGCTGATGCATCAACGTTAAAGTTGTATTCTGATAGTCGTGGTGCTTCTGTGGGCTCGACATTTCTATTGAAACCACTATACTCATGAGCCATCAGGAGCTCTGTCTTCGATCACTTCGAATGGGGTTGCGTCTAAGACCGTTATTTCTCCGATCTCCACTATATGTTGATACCAATCTCTGTTCGATCATGGTTCTCTATCGATGTCTCTTTGAATTCTGCCGATGGGCCTGTTTGGATTAACGAAACAGGAAGGAGTTCCTAACTGCTCATCCTCGACCCTGATCTTTTACTGGTACAGATTGTGCACATCTGCGCAGGTCACAACTGGATATTCGATTAAATTCTGCTTTAACTGTCGTGAGGCAACCGAACTTCGTATGTTCACCCCTTGAGTAAAATCCTAGACGTCCCAATCATCTGCGACTGGGGGTAGGTACATATGTTCCATCTGGAACCGAGATACGAATTCTCTGAGCATTTTGTTGTCTTTCTGCTTCACTTTGAAGAGGTCCGACTTCCTAATCTCGACCTTTATGGCTTTGACGTGTGCTTTGACGAAGGAATCTGCGAGCATGGCAAAAGAATCAATGGAGTTGGGAGGCAAATTATGATACCATATCATTTTCCCCCTTCGATAAAGTTTCTCCGAACTTCTTCAGCATAACGGACTCAATCTCATCATCCTCTAAATTGTTCCCCTTTATTGCGCATGTGTAAGCATGCTCGTTGGGGTCGATGGTTCCATTATACTTGGGAATTTCTGGCATGCGGAATTATTTTGGGATGGGTTTAGGAGCTGCACTTGGGGGGAAGGGCTTTTGCACGAACTTCTTCGAATCCAAATCCTTTAGAATCGACGGTGCCCCCGAAATTTGGTCAACTCGGGAGTTGTATGTTTCTACTTTTTATTCATTTGCTTCATTCTTTTTCTCCCCTGATTAAATTCGCCTTGTCAGCTCCTCGAGTATTTTCATAATGGCGAGGTCGGTCCCCGATTCATTCACGTTTGACCTCTCTGATACTGATTCGGCCCTGTGAACAACTTCTAGTGAGGGCTCTGGTTCAGCCCTACTCGGCGCGCGGTTCTGATTTTGGAGTTGCGCTATGGCGGCTTGTTGAGCCTGCAACATTTCAAATATTAATCGAAGGCTGACTCTCCCATCTTCGCCACCCTATGTATCTTGACCAGCTAATCGAATGTCTCTGCGGACGCTATTTCCGGGGTCAATGCCCAAATTCGCATTCAGGGCGACATGGGAACTGATGTCGATGGGGTCTCCAGCTGATACTCCCCTGAGGCCAGCCTGAGGCACATTGATCCATGGGGCGGCTATATTGTCATTTTCGCCATGAAAATCAAGGCCATTGTTGGCGTGTGTAGGTACTCTTTGAGAGTTTAACATGCTGGTCCCGAAATCTAAAACACTTACGAGAACAAGCGTAAAGCAGTGTGTGTTATAAAAATTAGTACCAGCATCACTATTATCCTTATCCCCACGGTGGGCGCCAAACGCTTTACCCTTAAAATCGGATAACAATTAAATTTATAAGTGGTTTTAAGGATATGTGATTTTCCCTAGCTCAAACTGATGAATATGATAAATAATGCTATAAATTTATTGTAAAATAAAGTAAACAGGTATAAAATGCAACTTGGCCCTCGAGCTAGATCGCCCTCGAATTAGCTGAGTGTGTGATTAAGAAAAATGAACCGAAG
Organism: Nicotiana paniculata; assembly: GCA_005239505.1. Classification (NCBI taxonomy): domain Eukaryota; kingdom Viridiplantae; phylum Streptophyta; class Magnoliopsida; order Solanales; family Solanaceae; genus Nicotiana; species Nicotiana paniculata. The sequence continues at coordinate 15,593 of MDKI01271334.1, read as the reverse complement.
TGAAGAACAAGAGAGCTTAAGAGAGAGAAAATGTATTGTATTGCTTTGATATGTGAGAATTAGATCATTACAAATGATTAGAATCCCCTTTTATATAGTAGAGGAATTACTTATGGTACAGTTCTAAATACAGAAAGAAATTTCATAATTGGCTAAATAACCGTTCTTGATGTGATTCGTGCCGAGATTTCCGCCACGATCCTTGCCCGGTCACGGATATCTCGGCTTTCTATTAATAGACTTTTTTCGGTCTCGCTCGATGTCTATTCCGTTTATCCTCGATCCTGGGCGGTCACGATCTCGATTGGTACTTCGAATCCCGAGCTTGGTACCACACCTTCATGTCTCGATATGATGTAACACGGGACCGATCCTCAGTCTACCATCCTGATCTCGATTAATTAAACAGAATCGGATGAGTCCGATTTTGACCTTATACAATAATATACGTCGGATGGTGCAAAATTTGACCTACAATTCTTATCCACTAACCCTATTAGAATGGACAGGATACCAGCATATTTTGGGTGATGGAGACAAATGAGAGGCACTGTAGGCATGTCAAAACAAAATTCACTTGATTGTAAAAATCAACAGTGCATTTGGGTAAATAAGTAGGAACTTTGTACAACTTGGGAATTGGGATAACCAAATCCACAAGTTTTGAGCCCACATTATATTGCAACATTTTGCCCAGAAAAGGTCGTAATAAATAGGCAATCACCTAACACTATTTAATGTTCTTCGCTTCTGTACAAAATAAAGAAATATGTTGGTATCTTTTTGGTTCACTCTTAGGTGCAATAAAACTGCTACAGGAAATATAGATAAAGTTTTGTTTGTGTAATTAATATTTGGAGTAGTTGATTCCATATTTAAGTATTTATGTACACAATCTATCTATATTATATTAAAAACAGAAAACTCCTAATTTAAAACTTTAATTACTAAATTACTCCTACCCCACAAAATTTAATAAAAATTTTCAAAAACCCCACACGCTTGTCTGAAGTGTCCCGTGCCTCCTAACTTCATCTTGGACAGACGCCTTCCTTCTAACAATCATCTTAGAAGAGTTGGACCGTTTTATTTGGCTATCTACAAAAATCAGAACCCAAATGGCACTTTTCCATTGTCTTTGATTTTCTCTGCTAACCAAATAGGTTTGGGCGCTAACCTCCTACTCACCAGATTGTCATATTCTTTCATTTAATCATCTTCTTCTTATAATTTTTTCCAATTTTACTTGATGGTCTGATTTTCGTCACGCTACTATTCCCTTCATCTATTTCCGCCTAAATTCTTGGCGATAACTTTTCTCTGCCGAAACTGAATTGTAAGTTCACTTCTATTTAAATAGCAAAACTTTCATGTATGTATAAAATTGGTTATGATTGGAGTTCAATTGAGTTTGAATTATTTCAGCGGAATTAGAGTTTAATTAAGTTAGAACTTTTACGCCCTTATTTTTCTATGTTTGTCTGTTGCCACTGGTTTCCTAATGTATTGATGTACTTTGTGAATTTAACTTCTATATTAATTGTTTTCACACAAATGCACACATGACAAGCTTCCAGTAATAGAGAGAAACGTTGTTGTTTACCCCAGAAATCTGAGTAACAATTAAATTTGTTTTATGATCTTAAAGACACGTGATTCGGTCGAATACTAACTGATAACCAAGAAAACAAAAGTATAAATTAAAGAAGTAAGTTGAATCAAATAAGTGTGCGAGCTAGCCTTGACCTCGAGCTATGATGACCTCGAGGTATGTCAATAAAAACAATAAAGTTAAGAGACAATTCTGATGAGTAATGAGCAAGAAAGTAAGAATGTATATTCTTTTGCCAATAATTAATGTGCTTACAAATGAATGAGCTCCCTTTTATATAATAGGGGAATCCTAAATAAGGTATATTTTCGTTTTTAGTAAGGAATCTAATTGGACAACTGTCTAACCGCCTAGTACGAATTCGTACAATCCGTTATGGAATTTACGCCTTGATCTTTGGACCATTGCGAGAATCTTGCTCTTTCTGTTACAAACCCATAACGCCATCATCTCGGGGTTGGTCATACTCGACCTCGGTATTCATCGTGTACTTCGATCTTCAAGCCTTGTACTCCGTCATTAGGCTCGAGCTTGGTCCATTCTGAACTCAGGCTCGAAGCGACTCTTCGAGCCCATGAAATCGGGCATACCTAATTTTGACCGTATACAGACAGTCTCTGTGTTTCTTAGAAAAAAGTGATAAGAAACGTTTTGATCCTCGATCCTCCGATGCCTTGATCGTGACGTCCACTTTATGATGCCAGCGACATGAGTGATTAAATGGTCGCGTCTGCATAGTTCCCAAGGTCATTAATTGAAGTCGGATGACGGTCGGCCATTGGCTCCCTCAAACCGTTGAAGCGGCCACAATAAATAGGTAAATTTCTCAACCTTTCCGATCTTTATTTCTCAAACCTTTCTCAAAACCTTACTAGCTTCTTCATCTTCTTTGAACTCATTCTTCCTTCAACAACATCAACTTCTTTTCCTCTTTTGAATTCCACAACAACAATGGCTAAAACATCTAAAATCGTTCCCCAGAAAGAAAAAGTCTCCTCATCATCGCAGCCGTCTGGTGGTAGAACGACGACATCACCTCATATCGAGGAGTGCATTCATGGGCCATGTGAGCTATGTTCTGGTTTCAAAATCGATAAGCCTGCAGTCCCGGGCCGATGCGATCCCATGTCCTGATACATCTGCTTGATAACTGAAGGCGATCTCGAGCAGGTGAAAAAGAATTGTAATTGGGAGGATAAGGAGGTGGTGATACCTTCCCCCGAAGAGGACATCACCACTCATGTGGAAGGATACTTAGGCGTGTACACTTATCCTTTCACATTGGGTCCCATGGATCCAGCACTAGGTCCTGTATATCCAGTCATTCTCCATTTCTGTCACCAATATCAGGTGATCCTTGGCCAGATCTACCCTTCTTTCTGGCGCATCATCAATTTGCTCACGTATTTCTCGCGCAAAGCCAAGGAGATGTCATTTAGCCTCGATCACCTGATCAGGCTATACAGCCTTCGAATCTATCGGGGTGGTTTGGTAAAGCTCCAGCGCCGATCCTCGAAGGTGCTATTTTCTAGCATCGGTGAGGACAAAGACCGAGGATGGATGAGCCGGTTTGTCCGAATCAAGATCTCTGATTTAATATATGCTGAAAGGATGTCATTCCCCGAGGAATGGAACATGAAATGTAAGTACAAACCTATCGATGATGATTACTGCTTTGGTTACCCTATTCTTTCTCGATCTAATACTTTTTTGATGATGCAGCTGCCCCTTGGTTTCCTAGTGCAATTTGACCTCGCGGGTTGGGTTCGGCAAGTGGCTTTCACTTCTTCACATGACGTGATTTGGCCAAGGGTTGGTGGGAGGCTAAAAACCATGGTGATCTCCCTTGTTTATATATTGGTGTTTCTCTGTAAAATACTTACTTTCCCCCTACGCGGGCCTCAGAGACACTATTCCTATGAGACCGCCACCGCCCGGTGAAAAGGAAATTCCGAAGCCAATCAAAGAGAAGAAAAGGAAAAGGGCTTCACCAGAAAGTTCACCAAAGCCCAAGAAAAATAAGGCTTGAAAGCCTAGGGCCGATCCTGCAGCCCTATCTCTAGACACGGTCCAACAACTTCGACATGAAGAGGAAGAAGAAGAGGATGTCGTCTGCTTGCTGGTAGCTCGAAAAAAGGGAAGCACTGGGACTTTGAAGATCGCTGAACCGGCGATGGCCGATGCGGTTCAATCTCGAACCAAAGAAATCTCGGAGGGGAGCTCGAGCAGAGTCCCCGAGTTGTCGGGTGGTAAAAGCGCACCTCGTCCTAGAGGATATTTGGCGGGTGATCCCAAGGAGCCTAATTCTGAGGCCCTCCAAAGAGAAGATTTAGATGAATCGCCACCTGGTCCTGTGTGTTCTCTGAAGGGCAGTCCCGAGACGCCCAGTCCATGAAGACTCCCGACGTGAGGACGATCCACGAAGGGAACGATATTTTCTAGGAGTTCTTTGTAGGGGTCGAAGATGGTCCCGACCTGGATGCCTTATTTCTTTTTGAAGAGGCTCAGCGTCTTCTTAAGCAAGTAAGTTTCTGCTTCCATAATCATGCTCGTGCATTATTCTCGTTCTTCTGAGTCTGGCTTCTTTTCTTTGCGTGAAGGCTATGACGCTCCATCAACAAGCTTTCTCCAATTCTCGAGCCGAGCTCGCCCGATGCGAGGCTGAAGTCAAGAAGCTTGTGGAGGAGAGGAACATCCTCAAAGTCCTCTATGTTCAAAAAGAGGAGGATATTAGGGGTCTTAGGGCCGACTTGACGAAGGCTCATCGAGAACAGACTGAGCTTATTGAGCAGGTAATGTAGCCTTTTGGGAGTTTGTTATGTGTTTATCTATCTTAGCGACTAACACTTCAACTTTGGAGGCCCAGCAGAAGGGCAAGCTGGTGGAGCAGCTTCGAGAAGAGCTCAAGGTGAAAGAGGCCGAGACCCTGGGGTGGAAGCAGCATATGGATCGCCTTGCTTCGGAGAAGGACACGCTTCGGGCCTAGCTGACTTCGGTTGAATGTCAACTTCACAACATGAAGGCGGAAATCTTGTCCCGGAGCCGGAAGATCGAGGAACTCGAAGCTAGGTCGGTCTCCGAACTCGCAAAGGCTAAATATGAGGCGGAGACATTTGTGGCCTCTTATCGAGCCGACGCGAGGCTGCCAACATTCGGGCACAGGAGATCTCTACTGTTGCTGAAGTCAAGTTGTCATGCGTTGTCGACCATGCCCGGCGACAATCCCAGAGAGATACTCTCGAGGAAGTACATGCCCGTGGCTTCGATCTCTCAGCTGATATTGAAAAGGAAAAGCTCTAGAGGACGAGGCTTCCGCTCTTCTTTCTGATGACGAAGACTCTGCTAGTGGTTCCGAGAGCTGAGGTGACGAGGATGAAGCCCTCAAGTAGGAGGTTCTTAAAGGTGTGGCTACTGAAGATGCAACTCCTAAACTTGATTAGGCCTTTAGGATTTTTCCCATTTTATTTTGTGTAAGGCTTCATGTGGTCATTGTAAATATTCTTCATGTATATAAAGAATTCCTTTCCTTTCCGCTTCGACTCCGATTTTCTGTAAAGTTTGCTTCATTTTGTGAAGGATTAGTTTTTGATGTCATAACTTCAATAATTGAGTGAGCATCGACTCAGACTCAGAGTAAAATAAACCCTTAGTAATCGGTGGGCTACCTTATGATTGAATACATCTTAAGGTTTTTTGGTGAATCCTTGAGCTATGCTTAAGTCGACTTTGTGCGAGCTCGGTATGGTAGGACCCTTAGGTTCTTTTAGACTGGGTCGATATGGCCTTTAGGAGATGGCTATTATTTTCCCTTTTCGGCTTAAAAGACTTAGTAAAAATTTCTTCATGTTTATGCCTTGGCATGCATTTTTTACCCATTGGGTTTTTCGAGGGTTTAGTGTCGATCGGAACCCTTTTGTTTTTAGTGGCTTAGTACAAGTTTGTATGTAAATAATTCGATATCTCTTGAGGTTTTTTGAGGGCTGATTTTATCGAAGCACTTTGGTTATTTTGCTGAGGGTAGCCTTTATTTAACCGATTTTCTGAGAATTTGAAGGCCTATTTTTATTGCAAAATTCGGACGTCTCCGAGCCGCATTATTTCGGCTGTAGCCTTCAGTATGGCCGTAGACTTCGGGTGTGTCTCTTGGACTTGTTTCCCGATAAAATTTTGAACTTGTTCGAAATGTTAGTCCCCGAGTACGATGACCTTGACCTTTATGCCGAGGGATGCCTCTTTGAGGTCTTACGAATTCGAGTTTAGACAACTCAAATGTGCTAACTGTCGATGACAGTCTCCGATTATTTGAGGTGTATTTGTGTTTTCGCTCTTGGGTCGTTTCTCACAGAGAATCAAAAGTATGGAGCTCGTATAGTAGCAAATATCTTCAAGACACAAAGTGTTTAATATAGAAAGAATGCTTCTTTGAATAATGCATACATGTTTTTCCATCGGAGCTCGGCTATTCTATATGGACACGGTTCATCTGACCGTTTGGCCCATTACAAAGTTTTTCTATCGAGGCCCTCTTTGGAGTGAAGTATTTTTCTCGAATATATAGCCTTCGAGGGTGATACCCCCCATCATTCGAGGTTAATTGAAAAGAAGCCTTGATACTGTTAAATTCTCCTTAGGTAGCACATAATTGTTGCCTCGTTCTGTATCCTGGATGGTCCCGCCCACGTTTACTGGTAGGATTATCTCCCCCTTCGTTGTTTCACTTGCCATGTTGAAGTCGTTTAGGACTCGAGATGCATGTACAATTTGGTCCTGCAGGCCGAGCTGCTCTACGACCCTTGATCTGATTATGTTTGCTGAGCTACCTGGATCCACTAGAACACGTTTAACTTGAATTTTATTTAACAAAATAGAAATTACCAGGGCGTCGTTGTGCGACTGGGAAATGCCTCCGCTTCTTCGTTGTTAAATGATAGGATGCCTTAGGGCACATAACTCCGAATCTGCTTTTCTCTAGTGATCGACATCTTGGTACGTTTGAATATAGGCCCTCGTGGAACATCAACCCCTCCAACGATCATATGAATTACATGATGTGATTCTTCTTGCTCATTCTTTTTGTTGGTGTATCTTTCTCTGAAGTGATTTTTAGCCCGATCACTGAGAAACTCTCAAAGATGACCCTCGTTGAACAATCGAGCTACCTCTTCCCTCAACTGTCTACAATATTTGATCCTATGGCCATGTGTACCATGATATTTACACATCAAGTTTGGGTTTTTCTTAGAAGGATAAGTTTCTATAGGTCTAGGACACCTGGTGTATTTGATTCTCCTGATAGCCGATACAATCCCCGATGCATCGACACTGAAATTATACTCCGATAATCGAGGCGCTTCTGCAGAATCGGTATGCTTATCAAAACCATTCTTACTCATAATTCCCCGAGAATTTTTCCCTCGATCATTTCTTCGATCATTCCTTGCGTCCCGAACTGTTGTTTCTTCTATCTTGGACACATGGCTGATACTACTCTCTGTTTGACCTCGGTTCCCTGTCGGTATCTCTCGGGGCTTTTACTGCCAATCTATTTGGGTGAACTGACCCTGAGGGGGCTCCCAACTGGTCATCCTCGACCCTGATCTTCGATTGATAATGATTATGTACGGCTTCCCATGTAACAGTAGGATATTCGATCGGATTTTGCTTCAACTGTCGTGATGATATCGGACTTCGCTCGTTTAACCCTTATGTGAAAGCTTGAACGGCCAAATCATCCGTAACCGGTGGTAACTCCATTCTCTCCATTTAAAATCGGGACACGAACTCCCTGATCATCTGATTGTCCCTTTGTCTTATCTTGAAAACATCTGATTTTCTTGTTGCAACTTTTATGGCCGGCGTGCGCCTTCACAAAAGAATCAGCTAACATGGAAAATGAATCAATGGAGTTCGGTGGCAAGTTGTGATACCAAATCATTTCTCCCTATGATAGAGTTTCCCCAAATGTTTTCAACAAAACGGGCTCGATCTCATCGTCTTCCAAGTCATTCCCTTTATCCCGCACATGTATGTAGTGATATGTTCGTTAGGATCGGTGGTCCCGTTATATTTAGGTATATCCGACATACGGAACTTCTTTGGATGGGCTTCGGGTCGCACTCTAAGGAAAAGGCTTCTGCACGAACTTTTTTGAATCTAAGCCCTTTAAGATCGGGGGTGCCCCCGATATTAAATCAACTCGAGAGTTGTATGTCTCCACCTTTTTGTCATTATCTTCGATATTTTTTTCTCCCGACTCGATTCTTTTAGTGAGATCTTCGAGCATTTTCATGATTGTAGGGTCAACCCTTGATCCGTTACCGTTCGAACTTTCTGGCACCGGCTCGGTACGGCGAGTGATTTCTGATTCAACCACACTCAAAGTTTTATGTTGACTTTGTAACTGAGCGATAGCGACCTGCTGAGCTTGTAGCATCTCGAATATTGCCCGGAGGCTAACTCCCCCATCTCCTACACCCTGTGTTCCTTGTCCACCAGATCAGACTTCCCTACGCACACTTCCTCCGGGGTCTGCGCCTAAGTCCGCATTCAAAGCAATGTGCAAACTAACATCGACTGGTTCTGCAATCAGCACTTCCCCATGGTTAAGCGGTGGTACATCGACTCCTGGAGCAACTGCATTATCGGTTTTCCCCATGAAACCCAAGACCATCCCCGCCGTGTGCGGGTGCATTTTGTGAGTTTGACATGTTTTAACCTGAAAACAAAAGTTCTCGACAAGAACAAGTGTGAAGATAACGTGTGTTATCAGAATCGGTACTGAAACAATCACTATTATCCTTAACCCCACGGTGGGTGCCAAACTGTTTACCCTAGAAATTCGAGTAACAATTAAATTTTTTTTGTTGTCTTAAAGACACGTGATTCGGTCCAATACTAACTGATAACCAAGAAAATAAAAGTATAAATTAAAGAAATAAGTTCAATCAAACGGGTGTACGAGCTAGTCTTGGCCTCGAGGTATGTCAATAAGAACATAAAGTGAGAACAATAAAGTTAAGTGACAATTCTAATGAGTAATGGGCAAGAAAGTAAGAATGTATATTCTTTTGCCAATGATTGATGTGCTTACAAATGAATGAGCTTCCATTTATATAATAGGTGAGTCCTAAATAAGGTACATTTCTGTTTTTAGTAAGGAATCTAATTGGACAGTTGTCTAACCGCCTGGTACGAATTCGTACAAATCCGTTCCGAAATTTACGTCTTGATCTTTGAGCCATAGCGGGAATCATGCTATTTCTGTTATAAACCCATAACGGCATCATCTCGGGGTTGGTCATACTCGGCCTCGGTATTCATCGTGTACTTCGATCTTCGAGCCTTGTACTCCGTCATCAGGCTCGAGCTCGGTCTATCGGGCTCGAGCTTGATCCATTCTGAACTCGGGCTCGAAGCAACTCTTCGAGCCCATGAAATCGAACATACCTGATTTTGACCGTATACAGTTGTGAGGTCTATATTTCATCGTTTGATTACCTTCCAAGTATTAAATTTCCACAGAGGCAATAATATACTGAATTTCCTATGCTATCCATATACCACAAACTTTAAGTAAAACTTTGATAATTAAATCACATTCTCGAATTCTTCTACTGCCCAGATCCAATATACTAATTGTGTCATCTATTTTGTAGTTACTCTTTAATGTGTACTGTCACTATTCCTTTGTCCTTCTTTTCTTGTATGTATGTGAAGCTTTTTTAAATATCTCAACGTCCCTGAGACCTTGAACAGTGGTAATCACAATTAAGAGTTTGAAGATTCTTCTAGTGATGATTAAGAAATTCTGTTTAACTTGTTTTATGTCCAGTTTGATAGATGTGATTCAAAAACTTAGATGATTGTATATTTGTATATTTCTTGAGACAAGTACTTTATGTATTTATGACTTTTTTTTCAATTATTATTTATTGACATAACTCTTTATAAAAGCAAAACATTGCACGCGTATGTTCGGTTGAAACTTCAGTTGTCTTCCCCTTTCTTCTTTTTTTTTTGATTTTTTTTTTATTTCTCACCCGGTATCCGGTACTCATATTGAGGCACGACTAATCCGGATTCGCGCCCGGAAGTCATTGGGGAATAAAATTCTTCCTGACAAAGGTGACTCCACACCAAGGGACTCAAACTCGAGACCTCTGATTAAGAATGAAGGAATACTTAATATTTACCACTCCACCACAACCCTCGTCGGTTTCCCTTTCTTCTTCATCTCACTTATATTTGACATTTCTTCTTTATCTATCTTTCAAACGTATCCCATGTTTCTTCTTGTATAACACGATAACAAAACAACTTCAATGAAGTATCAAAACGATTATAGAAAAATCTTTCGTAACCTAAATAGCTCTAGAATACTGATATCCGACGAAAGATATTGTCATATGCTTTATGACTTTGTTATTATACGCTTATTGCTGTTGCAGACAAGATCATATATATATTTGAAAAAGATGAAATCACCCCTATATTTAGCGACAGTTCTGTGAGTCCCATTCTACTCATTCAGTTTGTTGTATTCTTGAAGTTACACTAATATGGACAATTACTTCTTACAGATCGGAGTAATATATTTTATTAACTCGATCATTTAAAAATAGAGGGACAAAGCAATGCTAAAGTCCATCATTTTGATAAATGTATTAATTCCTTCAATGCTTCCTCTTTATTCCTATTTTAATTTATTTACAACTTTGTTGAACTTATGACGTGTTTATCTAAGTCCGTTTTAGTTAAATGAGTAGAAAAAGGAGAACTCCCTGTTCTGATAAGGCTGATGTAAATAAAGGATTGTGGTCACCGGAGGAAGACATCGGTCTCTAATATTTTATTTTTGAACATTTTTTCTTAATTTTATCTTACTTGATTACCTAATTTTAATTAAGTAGATAAAAATGACTCACCATTCAAACTTTTATTTATGTGATTTTAGCTCTAACACTTTATAGGATGAAGCTGGATAATTTGTGCATAACAGGTATATTACAATAGAAAAGCGAGACTTGAATATTCTAAAAAAGAGCAATTAACCTTGAGAAGACAGTTATTTCAGGGCGTTATTAATATTGTATGGCTGAAGGATATAGAGAAGATAAAGTTGATCAATGAATGATTTTTCCAATATCGTCAGAGCAATCAAATTTCAAAAGGAAGATACTAAAGTTTAATTGATGGTGAGATGGCGACAAGAATGGAGATAGAGTTTGTCACAAAGTATGCGTATTGACTTTCTTTATAAAAAGTCTTAAGGTTATGCGAGAATGTTAGCTATTGGTATATTCAAATTTTAACTTATAACTTTTATCAAATACTTTTCAAATATGTATGTATATACTATTTTTGGTATATATATCATATAAAAACAAATATGGTATACACGTGCAACGCACGTACAGAGAAACTAATTTATATCGAAATATGTGTAAGATTTTGATCATACTTTCTGATATATCTTAATTTCAACCGTCTGAATAGAATCCTTGCGAGTGTAGTGTAGGTATATGTCTAAAAAATAAGAAGGTTCCTTTTTCTTTTTGAATTATTCGCAATAACAATAACACAACCAAGTGAGATCTCATAGGTGGGGTCTAAGGAGGATAGTGTGTACGCAAACCTTATCCCTACTCCGGAGGATTCAGAGGAGTAGAGAGGCTGTTTCCGGTAGACCTTCGGCACAAGAGGAAAGAGACAGTGTATCAGTAACAGCAAAAGAATCCAAAAAAATACGCCAACAACGCAATAACCAGAAAATAGAGAGCAAAGTAATAGCACTAAGCAGTAACAAAGGCACAATACTATAGAGGCAAGGGACTAATATGGACACAAAGGGCCACTAAACATACTACAGCCTAACCTGCGACCCTAATGGAGTATTAAGAACACAATTGAAGCCTCTAGCAGCCTAGAACAAAACACTATCATACTAGCCTCCTATCTCCTAACCTACAACCCTAATGCTCGACCTCCACAACTTCCTATATAGGGTCATGTCCTCGGAAATCTGCATCCGCACCATGTCATGCCTGATCACCTCTCCCCAATATTTCTCAGGCCGCCTTCTACCTCTTCTCATAGCCGTCAAGGCCAGACGTTCAAACCTCCTTACCGGTGCATCAGGCTCCTACTCCTCAAGTGCCCGAACCATCTCAGCTTAGCTTCCCACATCTTGTCTTCCACGGGAGCCATGTCCACCTTCACCCGGATATCTTCATTCCTAATCTTATCCAGCCTAGTGTGTCCGCACATCCACCCCAGCATCCTCATCTCTGCAACTTTCATCTTCTGGATATGAGAATTCTTGACTGGTCAATATATAATTCGCATCAATATATAATTAAACTTGACAAAGAATCTCAGATTTTCGTATTCGTCATTTTTTTTTTTTTACGGTTATTTAATTGGATTCCCTTCTAAATGTAAAGAAAAACTTTCACGTAAAGTTATTCACTTGTATATTTTATAACAAGAATTAATCACAGTACATATATATCTCATATTTAGGGACTAATTTGCTCAAGGCTAAATCTAGTAACTAGCTGATTGATAGGAATCAAGCAATTAAAGTGTGAGGCACATATGTATTTTCAAGTCCTCATCAACATAACTATTTGAACATATGGAGGGTACAGCATGGATTATATAAGGTATAGATTGCACAATGCAATAAATTGCTTATAGGGGTTGCAATCAGAATTTAGTACTCATGGGTTGCACATTAAAATGCTTTGACCTACTTCATGATATGTGATATATATGTGAGGCATTGCCATATGAAAGTTGAGTAGATTTCATAGATGATCTCTTTTGAGTGTCACTCTTATCTTAGACTCTGCAGTTGTGGTAGTCTTTCTTTGTATTTTCCCATTCACTACCTTTTAATAATTTAATCTGTTGTTGCATGTTCGACCAAGGCATTGTTCTTGCCCAAGTGTTACATCCTTTCATTTTCATAAACTTGTAGCATTGTACTATCTAGCGCTCTAGGTCTCTTTTATAGAATTTTGTTAATACTACTATAGCTAGCTTGTGGTTTTGATTTTAACCGTGGCACTCTTTTAATCAGAGGCTTCATGTACTCTGAATTCTTGATCACTAAGCTATACTTTTGGGCTGTGTGATAGGATTCAAAACATAAAATATAAAGGTAAAAATATATTTTATCTTATATATATAGTGTAATTTTTGGCGAAGGGTGTTCGGTTGAATCCCTCTGCCACTAAATCCGCCCCCGTTTCTAGTAGTGTGTATTGAAGTCCCACAAAGTAATTATATGCTTTAGACATGATATTAAAGAAGAAAATTATATGGAGTAACTCAAAAGGAAAAACTTCAAAATTAAAAAAATGATAATTTTTCATTAATTATGTGACCACGATCATGGTGATCGGCTTTTCTTCTTTTTTCCTTTTCGGTTGCACCTAGATAAAGATTTGGATTGATTCCCTTTAAATGAAAATTAAAAAAATGATAATGTTTCATTAATTATGTGACCACGATCATAGTGATCGGCTTTTCTTCTTTTTTCCTTTTCGGTTGCACCCAGATAAAGAAATTGGATTGATTCCCTTTAAATGAAAATTAAAAGGCTAAATCAGAAAATTATGAGATTATTAATTCAATTAACACTTAATTCAAAAAATTGCATCCAACACTAAATACACAATGTACAACACACAAAAGAAGACATACAAACCAGCACCCAAAATTGGAACATGGTAATATAAAATTCAGAAAAAATGGAATATTACATTGACTATCATGGATATATGAAGTATTTCCTGTGCATTAGAAATCAAAATATTACCTTGAGAAGAAACTATAGCATAATTTTTTATCGGAGGTCCCCGAAGAGACAGCGTAAGCTCGCATTTTCATTTTGATAGTCCTCTGGGTTTGTAGGGAGACATTTAAAACTAGCCAGATTTATAAGTAGTAACTGAAAAATAGCCACATTTTCAAAAAATAATAGAATTATTTAGCTATTTTTGATGTAAAAGATAAATTTGAACAAAAATACTGTTCAAATCCGAAAATATTCTAGCATAATATGCTGGAGTGCGAATTATTTACATGTGAACTCCAGTATAACATGCTGGAATTTCATAATGTGTTAGAGTTATAACATAATATGCTAGAAGTCCATACACAGGTGCTCCAATCTCCAGCTGGAACTTTTCGTGTGCTGGAGTTCCAACATAATATGCTGAAAGTTCATACACAGGTGCTCCAATCTCCAGTATATTATGCTGGAGCTTTTCGTTTGCTGGAATTCCAACATAACATGCTGGAAGTTCATACATGTGCTCCAATCTACAGTATATTATGTTGGAACTTTTTATGTTGCAACAAAATAATGACTATTTTAATGACTTTGCAAATGCGGGCTATTTTTTAATTACCAGTCCGAAAATTGGCTAGCCCGTGCTATTTTGAGGGGATTGTGGCCTAGACGATGGCCAGACCAAAAGGCCCAGAATTACTTGGCCTTGAAAGAAGAGAGGTCTATTTCGGCCCAATTTCTGTAGAAGCCCAACTCAGCTCTACAAATGCTGCTAAAATACTAGCTTCGATGCAAATTAAGATTTTCAATCATCCTTATTGATTGGATAATAACAGGAATTCGATAGAATATAATAAAATAAACCATATTATAGAAATAAAATATTAATGATAAGGAAATTAGAGTCAGTAGCTCATAAAAGTGTCTCAAGCACAGCTTAATGGCTAAAATGTCACAATTCGAACCGTAAAATAACGAGCTTGAATCATTGTATTCAGATTCCTTGAGGAAGCTGGATATACAAGTACATATGTGATGAATATTGACAGGATTTATATGAAGAGGTTGTACCCCAAACTATGAGAATCATTTTAGAAAGGACTTTGGAGGAGATTGAAGTGTAACAACTTTGGATTTCCCAAATGAATATTCATTTTGAGAATGGTGGCCCATGGGAAGCTGTACGCAATAGGATAGTCAATTGGGGTACCAACAATCAAACTTGTGTATTATGTGATGCAGGTGATAAGAATATAGCACACGTGATTATAGAAGGATCTGGTTCTTCTAAGTGTTCATTAATATATTATTTTTAAATTAGTAAATATGGAAAGTAAAGAACAAAAGTATTTTTACGTGGAAAACACCCGGCTCAAAAAGGTGAAAAAACTAAAACCTACTACTCAATAAGAGTTTCCCAATCACTCCACTAAATCACTGAGCCAAAGCAGCATTTACAAAACACTTTGTTAACCTAAGGATTAACACTAATCCCGTTGTAGCAACCAGCCTTTAACTGTTGCGACAACTTCAAGTTAACTCTAACTTGAACACTCAAAGTAACTATTACAATTGCCTCTAGATAAAGCTAAAAGGTCCAATATGAAAATCACCTACTATAATTGAACTAGAATAAAAGACGGACAGTTGGAACTGGTTCATGTAGCTTCAGGTTTGCACACTTGAATCACACACGAATTGCTTGCAAAATGCCTTTCTATTTTTGCTCTCAATTCACGTTTAACTTCAGCTTTTGTGCATACCTGTAGAATGATAACATCCTGCAATATATAGAGTTGGTAGATAAAGAAACAACTAGAGTTCTAATGCTACTCTTCCTTGGTGGAAGCGTTCTAGTTGTTCTCAACTTCTAACTCCTCCCTTATCTTGGATAGTGTTCTCTTTGAGTAAGAAGTCGTTCTCCTTATCAATTATGCAACCTTTTCGATTAGGATATATCAAATATACCAAGTTAAGCTTATCTCCTTCACGTGCATCCTATATGCTCAAATCTGCTCGTGTCTGTATACACAAGGGATAGACCTGGTTCATGCATGAGCTTCCTTTGTCAATCTTCAAAACAAACCTTTACTTGGGTAATTTGTTGAACCTAGGCACCGGGGAACGGATTCGCGGTTAGGATAGACATATACCTAATTGCCTTGCTTGGTTAATTTACAA
>ML357614.1:356-29192 GCA_005239505.1 Nicotiana paniculata | reverse complement strand
TTTCCATCTCCACTTCACCTACACATGAAATAAACTCCATTAAGCACATAACAAGTGTAATTTTATCATTAATGCGCATAAAATGTAAGGTATATCACATGTTAAACTATGCATTTTAGTCTCGCATCAGTACTTGTGAGTCAAATCTTGAGGTGAAGATGTTACACTTTTGTGCTTAGTCTATTTAAAATATTCTTGGTATGATGGGTTATGAGAGTTATTTAAAAAGGTCGTGTCTTTATAGAGTGTAGTTTGTTTGCTCGAGGATGAGCAATGGTTTAAGTGTGGGGTGTTGATGGTAGACTATAATCTCGTGTTTAAGTCGCTTATTTCACTCTAATTTACTATACTTTAATTGAGTTTGAGCTTTAATTGTTAGTGTTATACACGTATTGTGTGTTTCATACCTTGTAGGAGTGATTACGAATTATGTAGATATTATGGAACTAATTCGAGCTATTTGGAGCTTGGAAGTCTGAGTAAAAGACTAAAAGAATAAGCCGGGATCGTGTTCGGGGGTCGAGGATCACTTCTGGACATCAAAATTCAAGGAAGAATCAACTATTGAAAATATACACTAGTGGTACGCACTGTGCGACGCAGCAATGTAAATTTATGTCAGAAATTGGCAAAGTTCAGAAGCTATCCAGGTGCACGATCGCGCACTTGGCACGCAAGTTAGGAAGTGTTCTGTCCAAAGTGAGTGGCCATATGTGTGAGGACACTCCCAAGTGCGCAGTCGCGAACGTCCAACTCAGAAAGTATCCTATTCCGCATAGGAAAAGGTATTTTCGCTTTGGCCTGAACATACTTGATATGTATATATACATGGAAAATGGTATTTTCTGTACTTTTGACACATCTAAGACATAAAGAGGATAATTAGGAGTTGGAAAAGAAAGCACACGTAATTCATCAGTCAATCCTCACTCAAGACATGAGTGTGGATCGCTTTATGTTTTCCTTTAACTTAAACTTTACTATGATGAATTACTCCATATCTATGGAGTAATTCTCTTTAGGGTTTGATGGTTTTGTATGGATATTTGTTTGTGGATTATAAATCTAGTTTATGTATTGAATCATTTTTGATTATTTAATTATTGCATCTGTATTAACTAGTTCATGTAATCGAGAGAGGCATAACTTGTGATATTTTTGCATTACATTTTGTTAAGTAAATTCATTAATTCTTCTTAATAACCAAAAGATCCTAGCTGAGTTATTGATTAACCTTTTTAGGAGAATAATCGAAAGAGGTTTTCCTAAAGTCCAATCCATTACGAATTTTTGCAGATCTTCACCGAGCTTAATTTAGTTCATATTGTGAGATTGAAACTTAATCGAGAAAAGTGTTTCTGCTGAATGTGTGAACAAATAATTGAGTGAATTAGAGAGATTCACTTAACATTAGAAGTGAATTATCTAGAGTTAGACCATAAACAATTGTCTTTCAGCTATCCTATCAACCCTTATTTTCTCCCATTGATATCTTCCTTAACTCATTACTTGTGTTAATTATTATTTGTCAATAGTGTATACTCTTAGTTAATTATAGTCTTTAACCATATAAATCTAAATTGTTGATCATCTTGGATAGAAATCTAGCTATAAACTACGATAATGTTGTTTAACTCCAATCCCTGTGGATACGATATTATATTATACTATATTCGACTAGCAAGCATATTTAAGTGTGTGCTTTGCGCTTGTCGAATTTTGGCGTTGTTGTTGGGGATTGACAATCAATAGTGTTGGAAGTAGTTTGTAGTTCTAATGCAAGAATTTTTCTTTTTAATGTATTTTTCCTTTTTTACGTTTGGTGTTCTTTGACTGTGTGCAGGCTATAGGTTTAGATTTGTGCATGACTCAATCTTCTGAGGAAGGAAAGAAATCTTCCCGAATATATAGAGAAGGTTCGGAAATCCTCAACAACAGAAATTATGGTGGGAGATGATGATAATGTTGATTTGGCTGCAAGAGAGGCAGCGCAGCAAAGAGAAAAAGTTGCACGAGATGCTGAGGAGGAAGATCTTCGTAATGCACAACTTGTCTATGAAGATGAGAGGGCTCAAAGAATTGTTCAAAATCAACTTACGGGTGTAGACCAATTCACAAATATATCTCCCGGTGCTGGGGAGCCATTTAGAGATTATGCTAGACCGGTCTACAACCGAGGGTTATCAAGTATCACACCACCTCCAGTTGCAGCTAATAATTATGATTTGAAGCAAGGGTTGCTCCAAACTCTTGATAATATATGTGTCTTCAAAGGAAAGATGAACGAAGATCCAAATAATCATCTAATGGACTTCGAGGAGATAATGAAAACCTTCCAATACAACAGTGTATCACAAGATGCAGTCTACTTAAGGGAATTCCCCTTCACACTCAAAGATGGTGCAAACCACTAGCTTCGAAGGTTGCCTAATAGATCAATTAGAACATGGGATGAGATGACCAAATAATTTCTTGATAAATATTTCTCATCAGCGAAGACGGGCATGTTTAGAAGAGAAATCCATAACTTTTTCCAGAACGAGACTGAAACTGTGTTTGAAGTTTGGGAGGGGTTTAAGGATATAGTGCAAAAGTGTCGACATAACGGAATTGAACTCTGGATGCGACTCCAGGATTATTAGAATGGATTGACACCAACCTCATGTAGAACATTGAGTAATGCAGCTGGAGGCCCATTGATGAAAAAGACTCCAGAGGAGATAGTCACAATTCTCGATGAGTTATCTGTGGATGCAAATCAGTGGCCCTCTGAGATTGCTGAAAGAAGAAGATCAATTGTTGTTCACCAAGTTGATGCTAACACATTTGAGCAGGTACAACTTGATGCCATGTCCAAGGAAAAAAGGAAGATGACCTTATCCTCGATACATAGTGAGCCTCATGCAACTTGTGATATATGTGGAAGAAGACACCCTACTCATGAGTGTCGGGCCTTAACTGAGGAAGTTAATGCTGTTGGGAATTATAACTTCAATATAATGGGTCAGAAGCACCCCGATTTTTCATGGAGTTCACCTGGGGGTACTGCAAATTCATGGCAACAAAATAACCCTAGATTCCAGGGACAAGGAGCTCCAGGCTTCCAAAATCTGCAAAGACATCAGTTTCAACCTCAACAATCCAATCAACTTGGGCTAAAGGATCTGATGAAGTCCTTTATTGTCAAGACGGATGAGAGGCTAGATGCTCATGGTGTTGCTATCAAAGAACTTGGCACTGGTTTGCAAAACTTGGAGAAGCAAGTGGGGAAAATTGCAATTGTATTTTCTGAGAGAGTCCACGGTACTTTTCTATATGATACTGAGAGGAATCCCAAATAAACACTAAATAAAGTGACCTTGAGAAGCGGGCAAGAGTTCAAAGATCCCAATCCATTCCAAAAAGAGGTCGTGCTTGAAAAAGAGAGTGGGGAGCAGCTGAAAATTGAAATTGATAAGAAGAAGAAAGGCAAGAAGGGATCTGAGAAAAAGAAGAAGAAGGAAAATTCAAGAAAGGAGGAATCTAATGAAGAGAGCAATCACATACCTTCTCTACCTTTTCCCCAAAATCTGTATAGAGAAATGTTGGACAAGTAGTTTGAGATATTTCTATATATACTGAGGCGGCTCAATGTAAATATGCCATTCACATAAGTGCTCTCCCAAATATCAGCTTATGTCAAATTCTTAAAGAGATCCTTACAAAGAAGAGAAAGGTAGAAAAGACCTCAGTGGTCAAGATCACAGAGCACTGTAGCGTAATCGTGCAAAACAAACTCCCACAAAAGTGTGGAGATCTAGGGAGTTTTACTATACCTTGCTTGTTGGGCACTCTTAATTTTGATAAATCTTTATGTGATTATGGTGCCTCTATTAATATAATGCCTTTGTCTATTTACAGGAAGCTAGAAAATAAGATTGGATAAATAAGGTCTGCACCAATACCATTGCAGCTAGCAGACCAAACAACTATAATACCCGAAGGGATAGTGGAAGAATTTTTAGTTTGGGTAGATAAGTTTGTATTTCCTGTAGATTTTATAGTAGTGAAGATGGAGGAGAATAAGGAGGTCCCTCTCTTCCTAGGACGACCATTCTTAGAAACGGGTAGAGAAATTCAAGATATACATGATACAAAACTCATGCTTAGAGTGGTTGAGCAGATGGAGACTTTCAAGATGGATGTAGAGACGGGGTGAAAAAGGATAAGCCAGCTGCAAGTGTTGAGTGGAAGGTGAAGAGTTAAAGAATTAAGGCTCCTGTGATTGAGAAGGATAAGTGTGGGGTGAACCCCAATAAGGCTAATAAGAAGCTATCCGCATGGATGTGCGTACTAGTTCAGGCGAGACGAATGGAGCCCGACTTTGATTCAGACCCCGACTAGATATTCATGCAAGTTCCTCTACCTTATGCCTTTTGATTGTGTGTCATGGGGACATGCCACAACTTAAAGTGTGGGGTGGGGGTAATTTTACGTTGTATGTATGTATATTAGTTTATTTTGGTTAGTTTTAGTAGTTTGATAGAAAGAAAATTAAAAAAAGCATAAAAATTTGAATTTTTTTTTATTTTTCCCGATAATGATTATCATTCGAAAGGTTTCTTGAGGGATTAAAGCCGAAGGAAAAAGAGAAAAATATTTTCTTTTGTAGGTAGTCTATTAATTTCCCCTTGATTTTTTCTTTGTGCTACGGTTCTTCTCATAGGATTTTGTTTGAACCGGGTATAGGTAGTTTTTTTTTGTTAGTAGTAGGGAAACTTGTGTTGTGATTTGAATTGAAAGCAATATCTCTTGATTTGATTGTGCCTTGAGAATAGCGAGTGATCTAGTTGTGACGCGTAGGCTTAGTTTTTGAATCTTGTATAAGTACCTTAAATTGTATGATCTTAACTTCGCATAATTGTTGGTGAGAGTGTCTAAATGAGTCTGACCCTGAGTGAGTATGTGCCATGTGTGGGTGAGGTTTTGTGTTACTCTTTGTATTGCATCTGATGTCTAGAACTTGCCATGTATGTTTGCAAAGCGAAATAGTAGTTTTATTCAGTCTTGGAAGTTATATGGGCATTTCTTTTTTGAGGCAGCTATATGCCTTATGCATCTAATTATTATGTATCGTAGTTAACCCCTTTAAGCCTGTAATATTATTTCTTTAGCAACCACATTACAAGCCTTTCATATTTGGTTGAATTGACCCTCTATTTGAACCTTGTACCTCTTGTAAGCACTTTAAATTGTTATGAACTTTTTAAAAGTCAAGGTGTGGGGTAGTTGGTTTGGCTTTTGAGTGGAACTAATGAAATAAAGAGGTGGGTGGACTTATTGGAAAAAGAAAAAGCCACTTGAATTGAAAGAAAAAAAAATTGTTTTGCAAATATTCTTTGATAGTGGCAACTCATGATGTAATTGTTCTTAAAGAAGTAGGGAGCTAATGTATATTGATGTAAATGTGGAGTTATGGTTTGACATAGGTGTGTGGTTGATTGGTTAATTGTATGTATTAAAGTTCTTAGGGAGGTTTAGTCACTCTTATATCTAAATATATCCTACTCGTTCTGTAGCCTCCATTACAACCAATTAAAGTCCTACTCGATCCATGACTGAATGAACTCAATTAGTAGAGTAGTACACTACAGGCAAACCTATGGTACGTCTTTTGTGGAATATGAATGTTGTTTTTGGGAGTGAGTGAATTCTTTCTATCTTGAGTTCCTAATTATTCTTAACTTTTATTGTGTGTGGAACTAATCTCTATTGTTGTGTGAGAGAACTTGATTCATGAAGGAAAGGTAATTTTTGACCTCTATGTTAGGGTAAGTGAGCAGGTTATAAATAATGTGTGGTACTTGTGAGTCAAATCTTGAGGTGAAGATGTTACACTATTGTGCTTAGTCTATTTTAAATATTCTTGGTATGATGATTTATGAGAGTTACTTAAAAAGGTCATGCCTTTATAAAGTGTATCTTGTTTGCTTGAGGACGAGCAATGATTTAAGTATGGGGTGTTGATGGTAGGCTATAATCTCGTGTTTTAGTCACTTATTGCACTCTAATTTGCTATACTTTAATTGATTTTGAGCTTTAATTGTTAGTGTTTTACACGTATTGTGTATTTCTTACCTTGTAGGAGTGATTACGAATTATGTAGATATTGTGGAACTAATTCGAGCTATTTGGAGCTTGGAAGTCTGAGTAAAAGACCAAAGGAATAATTTGGGATCGTTTTCGGGGGTCGAGGATCACTTCTGGACGTCAAAATTCAAGGAAGAATTAACTACTGAAAATATACACTAGTGCGACGCACTGCGCTACACACTGTGCAATGCAGCAGTGTAAATTAATGTCATAGATTGGAAAATTTTAGAGGCCACCCATGTGTGCGATCGCGCACTGGGCACACAAGTTA
Source organism: Nicotiana paniculata (assembly GCA_005239505.1). Taxonomy (NCBI): domain Eukaryota; kingdom Viridiplantae; phylum Streptophyta; class Magnoliopsida; order Solanales; family Solanaceae; genus Nicotiana; species Nicotiana paniculata. Next base: position 22,789 of record ML357614.1, on the reverse strand, counting down.
GGCAGAGTTCTATCCAAAGTATGCGCCATATGTGTGAGGATACTCCCAGGTGCGCGGCCGTGCACGTCCAACTAGAAAAGTATCTGATTTCGCGTAGGAATAGGTATTTTTGCTTTGTCCCGACCATACTTGGTGTATATATATGGAAAATGGTATTTTCTATACTTTTGACACATCTAAGACCTAAAGAGGATAGGGAGGAGTTGGAAAAGAAAGCACAAGGAATTCATCATTCTATCCTCACTCAAGAGACGAGTTTGGATCGTTTTATCTTTTCCTTTAACTTAAACTTATTTGTGATGAATTACTCCATATCTATGGAGTAGTTCTCTTTAGGGTTTGATGGATTTGGTGTATTGATATTTTTTTGTGGATTATAACTCTAGTTTATGTATTGAATCGTTTTGGTTGATTTAATTGTTACATCTAAATTCACTAGTTCATGTAATCTAGAGAGGCATAACTTGTGATAATTTTGTGTTACATTTTGTTGGGTAAATTCATTAATTCTTATTAGTAACCAAAAGAGGCTAGTTGAATTATTGACTAACCTCATTAGGAGAATAATCGAAAGAGGTTTTCCTAAAGACCAATCCATTACGAATTTTTGCAGATCTACCGAGCTTAATTTAGTTTATATTGTGAGACTGAAACTTAATCGAGAGAAGAGTTTCTGCTGAATGTGTGAATAAATAATTGAGTGAATTCGAGACATTCACTTAACATTAGAAGTGAATTATCTAGAGTTAGACCTTAAACAATTGTCTTGCACCTATCCTATCAACCCTTATTTTCTCCCATTGATATCTTCCTTTGTTCATTACTTGTGTTAACTGTCATTAGTCAATAGTGCAGACTCTTAGTTAATTATAGTTTTTAACCATATAAATCTAAATTGTTGATCATCTTGGATAACAATCCAGCTACAAACTACGATAATATTGTTTAGCTCCAATCCCTATGGATATGATGTTATATTATACAATATTCGACTAGCGAGCATATTGTAGTGTGTGTTTAGCGCTCGTCAATAGTCTATACACAACCTCATCAAACTATCTTTCTTATTCACAAACAACACAGGCGCACTCTAGGGAGAGACACTAGTTCTAATCAATATCTTATCAAGAAAATCTTGCAACTGCTCCTTCAACTCGGGCAGGACCATGCAGTATGGTGGAACATAAATGGGCAGAGTGCCCGGAGCCAAATCAATACAGAAGTCAATATCTATGCCGAGTGGCATCCCTAGAAAATCTTCAAGAAACAACTCTGCAAACTCACGCACAATAAGTGTTGAATCCATAGAGGGAACCTCCCCACTCGAATCATGACCATAGGCCAAATATGCTAGACATCCCTTCTCAACCATACGTCGGGCATTCACATAAGAAATAACCCTGCTCATAGAATTTCCAAAGGTCCCTCTCCACTCTAATCGAGGAAACACCGGCATGGCTAAGGTCACCATCTTGGCGTGACAATCCAATATAGCATGATAAGGTGACAGCCAATCCATGCCCAAAATAACATCAAAGTTTACCATATTAAGAAATAGGAGATCTACGCTAGTCTCAAGACTCCCAATAGTAGTTACACACGACTCGATCTACAATAAAAGAATCTTCTACGGGCGTGGACACATACACAGGAGCACTCAAAGAATCATAAGACGCAACCAGATCGGAAGAAAAATAGGATGACATGTAGGAATAAGTCGAGCCTGGATCAAATAGAACTGAAGCATACATATGGAAAATTAGGACAATACTTGTGATAACAGCTTCATATAACTCAACCTCGGGTCTAGCAGGAAATGCATAAAATCGGGATTGGGCCCCACCACTCTGACCCACATCTTCGGGACGTCCTCTAGCTGGCTAGCCTCTACCTCTAACGGGTTGACCTCTACCTCTAACGGCCCTGCCTCCAGATGAGGCACCACTGAAACCACCAAAATGACGAGGCCTCTTAGCAAACACTTGACACCTCTCCTGACCATGAACCATCTTGATCCGTCTAGCAACATCTACGACCCTTTGGAAAGTAATATCATCTCTGGTCTCTTTGGACATATGTTGCCTGATTGTGAAAGTGCCCATCAATGAATCTCCTCACTCTCTCCCTCTCAGTAGGAAGCAAGATAATGGCACGGTGAGCTAAGTCCACAAATCGATTCTCATACTGGGTAATAGTCATACTACCCTGCAGAAGACGCTCAAACTGCCTGTGGTAATCCTCTCTCAAAGTGATTGGAATGAACTTCTCTAAAAATAGCTGTGAAAACTGATCCCAGGTAAGTGTAGGCGAACCAGCTGATCTAGTCAACATATAATCTCCCCACCATCTCCTGGCAAAACCGCTCATCTAGAACACTGCAAAGTCGACCCCATTGGTCTTCATAATATCCATGTTGCGCAACACCTCGTGGTAATGGTCCAGGTAATCTTGTGGGTCCTCAGAAGATGCACCACTAAAATGAATACGTAAGAGCTTAGTAAACTTATCCAACCTCAACAAGGCCTCAGAAGACATAGCGGGCCTATCATCGGCTTATGTCACAACAACCGGTTGAACCACCCCAACTGGTGAGGCTGCTAGAATATGATATAGGGGAGCCACCTGCTCCGGGGTGTGAGTACCGGGAGTCTTTTCTCCTCCCCCAGCCCGAGAGACAACTGGTGCCACCAGGAATGCACCGATATGGGCCATAATTTCCATAAGGCCCACCAAGCGGACTAGAGCATCCTGAAGCAGTGGAGTGGGTATAAAACCCTCCGGGACCTGAGTTGGTTTGACGGATACAGTCTGAGCTAGAATCATCTCCTCAGAATCAATCTGAGGCTCCATTTCATGTGATGTTGCTCGAGCTCTAGACTGAGCTCTACCTCTGCCTCGACCTCGGCCTATACCCTTGGTAGGAGCTTCCACTGGGGGCTTTGGATCCTGTCCGGCTACCGATATTGTGTGTGTTCTCGCCATTTCTGAGAGAACAAGAATAGAATGGTTCAATCGCCATTTGTGAGAGACAAAGTACTTTTAATCAAGTTAGGTACCTTTGAATTGTTAAAAATGGTTGATAAGTAAAGCTAACGTTGGCTTGCCTAGCAAGTGAAATGTTAGGCGCCATCATGATCCCGAGGGCGGAAATTTTGGGTCGTGACAAGTTGGTATCAGAGCACTAAGTTGCCTAGGCTCACGAGTCTTGAGCATGCTTGGTAAAGTCTAGATGATCGGTATGGAGACGTTTGTACTTATATTTAAGAGGCTATAAGGCTTTAGGAAAACTTCACTTCTTTGTTTCTCTATTGTGCAGCTCATTTCCATTATTGAAGTTTGAACCATACTACTCTTGTTCTCCCATAGATGGTGACAACTCGAACAACGTTTACAGCCGGGCAGGAGCCAGAGCCCCCTATTGCAGCCACCACAAGGGGTAAGGGCCAGGGCCCAGGTAGAGGGAAAGCTCAGCATAGAGCACGAGTAGCAACATCGCCCATGATGGAGCCTCAGAATGACAACGAGGAGGAGGTCCCAGTTCATACCGCAGCAGTGGAACCCGATTAGGCCCCAAAAGGATTCATTTCTAGTCTCATACCTAAGGACACTCTAGTCCGCTTAGTTGGACCATTTCCACAAAGTGTTGCACAACATGAGTATTGTTGAGACCAATGGGGTCGACTTTGCAGTGTTCCAGATAACCGGTTTTGCCAAAAGGTGGCGGCAGGATTTTAAGCAAAGCAGACCAACTGGTTCACCTTCACTTACCTAGGATCAGTTTTTGCAGCTATTTCTAGAGAATTTTATTCCTTTTACTCAGTTTCAGTGCCTTTAGTAGGGTGGGATGACCGTCACCTAGTACAAGACCAGCTTTGTGGACCTGGCCCGTCATACAACTATGTTGAGTTCTATAGACAGAGAGAGTGTGAGGAGTTTTAGTGATGGCCTGACCTTCAGCATCAGGCTTCAGATGTCCAAGGAGACAGGGGATGATATTTCTTTCTAGAGGGCCTTAGAGATTACAAGATGGATCAAGATAGTTCGTGGTAAGGGTAGAGGGTTGACATCTAAGAAGAGTCCCCATCATTTCAGTGGTACTTCATCTAGAGGCAAAGGATCTTTTGGTAGAGGCCACTCTCCTAGGCTGATTCACTCAGCTCTTTAGGTAGCCACGTTCTTCGAGCGGTGTGGTTCTCATAGGTCTCGTCCTGAGAAGCTACCATGCAAGGTACCTTTAGCTCCTATCAATGCACCAGTGCTTCAGAGTTATTGCAGTAGATATCTGGGTCGTCAGAGTCAGTCTCAGCTTCAACAAGCTCACAAGCCGAGGGAGTGATTTTAGTGTGTGGGCATAGGTCACATCATGAGGTATTGCCCTAGATTGACGAGCAGCAGACCTCAATAGGGTTCTCGTGCCATTATGCCGGCACCGATTCCTCCACTGCCCGCACAACTAGTTATGGGCGAGGCTCAGGTTGTTAGAGATGGAGGTCAGGCCATTAGAGGTGGAGGAAAACCAACTAAGGGTCGCCCGAGGGTCAGAGGTCAGAGTGGTGGGGCCCAGCACCATTTTTATGTTTTTTCAGCTAGACCTAAGGCCGAGTCATCTGAAGTCGTCATCACATGTATTGTTCCAGTTTGCCATAGATATGCTTTAGTTCTATTTGATTCGGGCTCTACTTATTCCTACGTGTTATCTTATTTTTCTTCATATCTAATTATGCCTCGTGATTCTTTTGTGCTCCTATATATGTGTCCATACCTGTGGGAGATTCTATGTTGTAGATTGTGTTTGTCGCACATGTATGGTTTCTATCGGGAGCCTTGATACTAGTGTAGATCTCTTACTTCTTGATATGGTGGACTTTGATGTTATTTTTGGCATGGATTGGATGTCACCTTATCACACTATATTGGACTGTCACGCCTAGACAGTGACCTTAGCCATGCCGGGGTTTCTCCAATTAGAGTGGAGGGGGACTCCTAGACAATCTACTAGCAAGGTTATTTCTTATGTGAAGGCTCGGCATACGAGAATGTATGTCTAGCATATTTGGCTTATGTTCGTGATTCTAGTGCGGAGGTTCCTTCCATGGATTCACTACCTGTTGTTCATTATTTTCTTGAGGTGTTTCCTGCAGATCCGTCGGGGACGCCACCCGACAGAGATATTGACTTTTGTATTGACTTGGCTCCTAGCACTCAGCCTATTTCTAATCCACCATACTGTATGGCACCACCTGAATTAAAGAAAATGAAGGATCAATTGCAGGAGTTGCTTGATAAAGGATTCATTAGACCTAGTGTCTCGCCCTAGGGTACGCTAGTGTTGTTTGTGAATAACAAGGATGGATTGATGAGGATGTGTATAGATTATCAGCAGTTGAACAAAGTCACTATCAATAACAGGTATCCGTTGCTGAGGATTGATGACTTATTTGATCAGGTTCAGGGTGCCAAAGTGTTTTTGAAGATTGACTTTAGATCAGGCTACCATCAAATGAATATTAGGGCATCCGATGTCCCTAAGATAGCTTTCCAAACTCGGTATGGCATTATGAGTTCCTAGTGATGTCATTTGACTTGACATGCCCCAACAACTGTCACGACCCAATTTACCCTCCGAAAGGTATCGTGACGGCACCTATTCTCTATGACTAGGTAAGCCTAAGATATTGCGGAAATGACAAAATCAATAAAACAAGGACAGAAAAAGAACTCAAGTAGATATAACGTAGCTGCTCAGCATATACATTTTTACTTCCAAAAACTCGGAATGTCACCATAGTCACAAGTTCTGTACTAAATATAGCTCTATACAATAAAACAGCGGAAAAATATACAAGTCTTCTATGCCTATACTAGAGTAGAAGGGGACTCATGGGATTCTGCGGACGCGGTAGGATTTCCTCGCGGTCTCCTAGCTGCTGCTAGAACGACACCTAGCCACGATACTGGGTGCTGGTACCTGGATCTGCACATAGGGAAAACATGCGCAGGAAAGGGCGTGAGTACTCCACATTAGGTACCCCATAAGTGCCAAGCCTAACCCCAGTCAAGTACTAACGAGGTCAGGTTGAGGCCCTACTGAGTATGTAAAACAAGTTAATATACTATTTAAAACAGTAAAATATGGATAAGCAATGATAAAAAGTATTAACGAAAATGGAAAGATTTAATAACAAAAGGAGAGCCCTCGGCTCAACACATCATATATCTTAACAGTAAATGTGTAATATAGTACACGGGGAAAGCTCCCGGATCTTAGTCCGGGGAAAGCTCTCGGATCTCTGTCCATAGTCCCAATTTAAATATGCATTTCAGTACAGGGGGCAAGCTCCCGGATCTCGATCCGTAGTCCCAATTTAAATATGACATGCAGTACAGGGGGAAAGCTCCCGGATCTCGGTTCGTAGTCCCAATTTAAATATGCAAAGCAGAAATATGTCAATTATGGCTTAATTAAACTGCCCAGGAAAAACAACACGCAAGAATAGAGTAAAGGTACCTAAGCATGATGTGACTAGTAGCAAATAAGAGGAAATCAAGTCAGAAAAGGTAGGCATGCTTACTCTTATTCTATCTACTCAATTAAGATAGGAAACAGTGATATATGAATGAAAATGAGCGATTTAGTGTGAGTAAAAATAGGATTTTAGCAACAATGACCCGTGTACGTACTCGTCACCTCACGTACACGGCGTCCACATAACAAAATCAGTATAAAAATACCTAAGGAAAAGTCCCCAACACAGAATTAGGCAAGCCACTTACCTTGATTGCGCTAATCAACTCAATAGCAAGCTCTTGCCACGACTATCTGACTCCGGGTGGCCCAAAACTATTCAAATCGATTGCATGGTGTAAATATCACTTCAAGGAAACAAAATAGCTAATTATTTATGAGGTAATACGCGATAGGAAATTCGCCCAAAAATTCCCCCAGGCCCACGCCTCGGAATCGGGTAAAATTTATATTTCCTGAACACCCATTCGCTCATGAACCCACTCGAACAAGAATCAACAAAATCCGGCGTCTAAATCTCCTTAAATCCTCAGATTACTACCTGGGAAAATTTCATCCCATTTCCATGGTTTTTCATCCAATTTCATTGATTAGATTGAGGAAAATGACATATATTAACGATATATAAAGGGATTAAGGTTAGAAAATGTTACCTATGATCCTCCTCTTCAAATCCCATTGAAAATCGCCAAGTTCCGAGCTCACAATCGATTTTGGAATTATGAAATTCAAAACCTCGTATTTTTAGTATAAATTGCCCAGAAATTTTGCACCTACAACACTGGGATCACACCTGCAGTGTTGCACCTGCGGAAACCCAATCGCAAGCACGAAAGTTCATTAAATGGCCTTGGGTTGCACCTGCGGCACCCCTTTCGCACCTGTGTGCCCGCACCTGCAGAAATACCATCGCAGGTGCAAAAATTCATTAAATGGCCTGGGGTCGCACCTGCGGCACCCCCTTCGCACCAGCGTGTCCGCACCTGCGGAAAATACCGTCGCAGGTGCGAGACACTAGAACCAGAATGGTTCAGCTGTTCCTCAACTTCTCAAACTCACCCGTTGGGCATCCGAAACAACCCCGAGGCCCCTGAGACCTCAACCAAACCTTCCAACTGACCTCAGTACCTTTTTCAAACTTGGTCGAGCCTTAAAAATACATCTCATAACATCAAAATCATCAATTATGCATAGATTCAAGCCTAAGAACTTAGGAAATTTCTAGAATTCACATCTGATGCCGAAACACGTCTAAACTCATCTGAGTGAACTCAAATTCTGCACATAGGTCATAAATGACATTACGGACCTGCTACCGCTTTCAGAATTCCATTCTGCGTCCGATAACAATATTTCACCCATCGACCGAAATCGTCGAAATTCTAACTTTCGCCAATTCAAGCCTAAATCCACAGCTGACCTTGGAAACACTTTCCGAACATTCTCCTAACCCTGAAATCACCCAACAGAGCTAACGGAGTCGACAGAATTCCATTCCGTATCCGTCTTCACACAGCTCTAGCTACAGCTAGATTTCTAAAGCTAAATTTCACCTTTATGGACTATGTGTCCAAAGTCACCCCAGATTTCATCACTTAACGCTCCGAAAAGTTCTAATAACATAAATAGACATGGGAGAATCCGTACATAGGGGATCGGGGTGCTAATTCTTAAAACGACCGACCGGGTCGTTACAACAACATTTATGGATTTGATGAATCGAGTACTTAAAGCTTAATTGGATTCTTTCATAATATTCTTTATTGATGATATTTTGATCTAATCTCTCAGTCGATAGGAGCATGAGCAACATCTTTTGATGGTACTTTAGACCTTGAGATATAGTCAGTTGTACGCCAAGTTTTCAAAGTATCTGTTTTGGTTGGACTCGATTGCCTTTTTGGGGCATGTTGTATTTGCCGAGGGCATTAAAGTGTATCATAATAAGATTGAGGCAGTTTACAATTGTCCTAGACCTGCTTCAGCTATAGATATACAGATCTTTCTGGGTTTGGCGAGTTATTATCCCCGATTTGTGGAGGAGTTTTCATCCATCACAAACCCATTGACTAGATTCACCCCAAAAGGTGGTCTGATGAGTGTGAGTTGACCTTTCAGAAGCTTAAGACTGCCTTAACTATAGACCCGGTGCTTTTATTACCCACGGGTTGGGGTCTTATACTGTGTATTATGATGCATCGCATATAGGGCTTGGTGCAGTGTTGATGTAGGATGGCAGGTAATTGCATACGCATCTTGACAGTTGAAGGTTCATGAGAAGAATTACCATGTTCATGAATCATAATTGGAAGCGATTGTCCATGCATTCAATATTTGGAGGCATTACCTCTACGACATGTCGTAAGAGTTATTCACAGATCATCGGAGTCTACAGTACTTATTTAAGCAAAAGGATATCAACTTGAGGCAGTGGAGGTGGTTAGAGCTATAAAAGACTATGATATCACCATTTTGTACCATCCCATGAAGGATAATGTGGTGGCCTATGCCTTGAGTACAAAGGTTGTGAGTATCGGTAGCCTTGCATATATTCTAGTTGGTGAGACACCACTAGCATAAGATGTTTAGGCCTTGGCCAAACAGTTTGTGAGGTTAGATGTTTCAGAACCTAGTCGGGTCCTTGCTTGCACGGTTTCTCGGTCTTATTTGGTTGAGCACATCAAAGAGCGTCAATATGACGACCCCTATTTCCTTGTCCTTGAGGACACGGTATAGCATGGTGATACCAAGAAAGTTTTTATTAGAGATGGTGGGGTGTTGCAGATATATGGTCGGATTTGTGTTCCCAGCCCACATTTCACGGTATTCCATCCATCCAGGTGTCCCCAAGATGTATCGGGATTTGAGAGAACATTATTTGCAGAGAAGAATGAATAAAGGTATAGTTGCGTATGTGGATCGGTGTTTGAATTGCAAGCAGGTGAAGTACGAGCATTAGAGGCTTGAGATTCCTGAGTGGAAATGTGAGCGTATTACCATGGATTTTGTTGTTAGGATCCCACAGACTTTAAATAAATTTGACGCAGTATTCGTCATTGTGGATAGGTTGACCAAGTCGGAGCATTTCATTTTGGTGGCAGTTACCTATTCTTCAAAGTGGTTGGCTGAGATTGATATCCGCGAGATTGTTCGTCTTTATAGTGTGCCGATTTCCATTATTCTATATCTGGGCACACAGTTCACTTCGCATTTCTGGAGGGCCATACAGCGTGAGTTAGGCACGTGGGTTGAGTTGAGTACAGTATCATGGTGATCCATCCCATGTATTAGATTTCAGCTAAGTCAAATTGGAAAAGGATTTGATTTATGAGGAGGACCCAGTGGTCATGTGAGGTCTAAGAGTTATCATTCAGTTAAAGTGTAGTGGAGAGGTCAGCCCTCGAGGAAGCTACATGGGAGTCCGAGTCTGATATGCGAAGTAGATACTCACCCTTTTTCACCAGTACAAGTACCTTTCTATGTTCGTTCGAGTATGAACATTTGATTTAGAGGTGGAGAATGTGACGACATGATAGGTCATTTTGAGTATTAGCCCTTAATTCTGCATTCTGAGACCTCTGTTAGCTTCGTTTGATTTTTCTTGGTTTGCGTGTGTGGTCTGTGTCACTATTTGAAAAGTTTTATGTCAAATGTGAACAAAACATGATTTTCTGTGAAATTCATAATTGATTTGACATATGGGACGTTTAGATGTGATTCTAATTGTTCTTGAGTTTACTTTGAATTTCATTCGTTCTGAGGGATGATTTGTAGATTTAGATGTTATTTTAGTGATTTAATTGTGCAACCAAGTTCGTATGATGTTATTACACTTGTGGGCATGTTTGGTTTGGATCCTAAGGGGACCGGATAAATTTTGGATGTGTTTCGGGTGAGTTTGGTTAGTGTGAAGACTGCTGATGCAATATCAGTTCTGGTGCTCTGTTGAAGATCTCGCATTTGCGAGGTCAAGCTTGCAATTGCGAACCTCGCTTTTGCGATGAATAGTTTGCATTTGTGTGCATTGCTGACCTGGGTGAATCTCGCATTTGCAAGAATTTTGATCGCTTTTGCGAACTGTGGCCTTTTGCTTTTGTGAAGGAAGTGGTCGCGTTTGCAATCACTGACCTCTCAAGTGTGCTTCGCATTGCAAAGTTTCACATTTACGATGGTGGAACGTTCGCAATTGCAATCTGGCTGTCGCATTTGCGACTTCTGTTCTCCTGTGATAGGGTTCGCATTTGTGAACTTTGTCTTGTATTTGCGATGTTCGCAATTGCGATCAAGACATCACAATTGCAACATCTACAATTGGGTAAAAGAGGAAAAAACGGGACTTAGCTCATTTTACACCATTTTTCAACCCTAAGTACTCTAGAGGCGATTTTTCAAGAGACTTTTCTTCCCAAGTTCATTGGTAAGTGGCTCTAATCCATTTACCTTCAATTACCCATTACTTTTCATGAGATTTCAACATCAAATTTACTATTTTCATGGTAGAAATTAGGGATTTGGGTAGAATTGGGGATTTTTGCAAAATTGAGGTTGGATTTTAAAACAAATCACATAACTGGGATCAGGTTGAATGAGTAATCGACTTTTGGTCTGAACCTCGGATTTAGACCAAGCGGGTTAGGGGTTGACTTTTGTTGAAATTTTTTAGAAATGATCAAAATTTAACCTCTTTCATTAATAGCCACTTTCTAAAGCTTATTTTGAATCATTTGATCACTAAATTGCTAGATTTGGTTGGTTTGGAGGCCTGTTCAAAAGGCAAGGTCGTGGTTGATTGATTAATTAAATTACAGAGTGAGGTAAGTATTGGGTATAAACTTGACTTGAGGAGATTATGGAACCATGAACTATGTGTTATGTGAATTATGTGGGAAAACGGCGTATATGTGAGGTGGCGTGTGTATATATGACGTCATGATACCTGTTTCCATGTTTTCGTTTAATTCATGATATGTCTTGTTTCATGCCTTATTTTTACATGCTTTATTTGACTTCTATGCCATCATTGTCACATGTCATTTAATTATCCTTGTATTAAATTGCTCGTCCCTTCCATGACTCCATGCTTATCTACTTGACTCTTCTTGCTTTACTTGCATGTCTCAATTATCGAATGATTTACATCCCTCATAATTTTGTAATATTTGTTGCCTTCTAAAATATGGTTTCCCTAGCATGAATTGTTTAACTGATTGATACCGGTGAATTTGTAAAGTTGAAACTTCAAGTTGATAGAAATTCTTTAATTATTATGTTGTTCTTTATTGCCTCGTACATTTTACCCCCTTGATGTAGAAATTATGGTAAATTTGGTTGATGAATTATTGTTGTTGACTGAAATTGCTTGGGGAGGGGGTTGCGCGCTGCAACGAAAATTGAAAGGTAATGAATTAAAATGGCAAAATAAGGACGGAATATGATTTTGACATATGATGATATGGTGGGATCGGGTTGCCCCCGCAACGGATTGTATATGTGCTATTTTTTTGTGATTGTTGGATTTACCTCGGTATTTTGTTATGAGATTATGAGACTTGTTATTCTGGGTTCTCTGCTAGTGGATTTTGAGTTTGTCTACATGAGTTAACTGCTTTATTTCCATTTCTTGTTTCCTTGTTATTATTATTATAGTGTACAGGTTATTGTAAGTGACCCGCCTTAGTCTCATCACTACTTCGTCGAGGTTGGGCTCGACACTTACAGAGTACATGGGATCGGTTGTACTCATATTATACTCTGCACTTCTTGTGCAGATACCAAAGTGGGTCCCAACACCGTTGAGTGAGATTTCCCAGATCCAGCTATCTGTGGAGACTTGAGGTATAGTTGCACGGCGTCCACAGGCCTGGAGTCCCCTTCTATGCCATCTTAGCTATTTAGTTTGATTCAAACAGTTATGTTTTATTCAGACTATTATCTATAGTACTCTAGATGATCATGTATTCGTGACACCAGTTTCTGGGATTGAATTTGGATTACATCGTTTTATTTTTTTATCACTTTATTTCATATTATTCTGTTTTATTGTTATCATTTGATTTGATTTTTTAAAATGGTTGGCATGTATAGCTAACGTTGTCTTGCCTAGTAAGTGAAATGTTAGGCACCATCACGATCCTGAGGGTGGGAATTCCGGCTCGTGACAATCATTGTGTACTGACCTTTTACGGTGCAGCAAACCAAATAGGAGTCCTTTGTTTCGCCGTTTAGGAGTCCAAACCCAAAATGAATCACTTAAAAGGATCAAACATGAGCAAGAATTAAAAGAGAGAAAGAAGAAGTTAGGAGAGGCTACTGGAACTAGAAACTTAGCCGAAAAGACTTAATTTTTTTCTTTCAATATTTTTGTCGATAGTGCTGGGTATATGTCACGCCCCAAACTAGGGGAGACACGACTGGCACTCGATACTGTATTTGATCGAGTTAGCCACTATACATACTAGCTAACTAAACTGGGGGCCCAACAGATCGAGCAGCACAACATCTGAAATACTAAGCCTGGACCGTTAAGGTCATGACCTGAATAACAATATGCCATATAAGCAAAGGTAGAAAAGCCAAAATAATAAAGTACTAGCTGACCGGCGAGGCCGCGACTGAAGACATACATGCCTACACACAAATATATATATATACATGCCAAGCCTATGGGCTGGAGACTGAAAGCTGCAAAAACAAACCCAGAATACTGTGTCCACAATAGCCTCTAAGAGTGTCATAAGCACTGTCGGGACAAGGCCCCGACTATACCCAAACTGTAAACCAAAAGTGACCATCCTATGAAAGCTCCAGGAAGAGGTGGATCTTATCAACTCACAGGTGAACCCCGAAATCCTAGCGGAGGGGTCGATCAGAGTCCCTACCTGGACCTGCACGCACGAAACAAAAATGCAGTGTCCCGAGGAAACGGGACATCAGTACGAATAAAAATGTACTGGTATGTAAGGAAGAAAGTAGAATCATACAAAGCTGATGTAAAAAGGGTAATAGAGATACCACCTGACACTGAAACTCTAATAGCCTCCATGGCCGACATCCGACCTCATAGTAATCAAATATACATGGTATGCTCGTGTAATCGTATGTCATGAATACATATATATTGATGCAAACACATGACATATCCAACCAAATACTAGCAATGGCGGTCTCTCCCAGTAGCTAACCGGTATCATATATCCAACCTGTGGCCATCTGTACAATATATATAGTCTTTCGGGCAAATAGGCCCCTTACCTCTGATTATAGCTCGAAGACCATGCATAATATGCCATGTATGATATGAACTTTGAATGCACATAATAGGCCATAACTAGAACTTAGCCAATCTTGGCTCATTGGTACTCTTATTCTCATAACCACATAATCACCTTCGTATCGCATACAAATGTCTCGTGGAACCTCATATGTTTTTTGAATAAGATTGAAAACTTAACTCGACTTTTAGAAAGATAACTTAACTCTAAAGATGTTCATAAAAAGCCTAAGGTGTTTCACTTAGTCCTTATACCTGATTTCTTGATAATTAGTAAAAGAAAGTATTTCAAAAATCAAGTGTTTTAGTAGTTTAAACATAAAAATTATATTTGAGATTTTTGGAAATCGACGTATCACTTTAGAGATTTTTAAAATACACTTTAACAAGAAATAAGGACTGATTGAAAATACTAAATGCCTTTATTTTAAGTCACACAACCCAAAGACGAATAATAATTCATATATATGGACATATAGTTAAGAAAGCCGACAAAATGACATATATAGATGTCGAATACCCTATTTAACCGAACGAGTGGAATATCAACCTAATAGAATGATTAAAATACTTTAGCTACAATCCCAATGCCTTTCACAGAAGGTTTTTTAGCAATAGAATAGTAAAATATCACATTTGGCATCTGAGGAATTTCCCAGAATTCGTGCTAAAAGGAAGGACGGGCCTTAGCCTTAACATACCTCTCCAACGAACGTCTGAATGCCTGTAGTTCCTTCACGAAAGTTGTTCCGTACGTCCTAAGATTCACAAACACTATATATATGCAGATTATATGCACCTATAAATAGTTCATAATTGAGTTTAAATCGGCAGATTTCCCATATGATCCTAACTTGACGAAACGCCCGTAGAACTTTGTAAAAACAATCATAAAAGAGTCCCAAGATGATTACCTTGGCAAACCAAGTATAAATCCTGAAGAACCAGCAATAACAACAAATTCCTATCTTCCAAATATAACTCCAAACACAGCTAACAGAAGGGGGGAAACGATTACAAAGCATAGAGATTGCGTTTCTAGGCACGGGGGCAAGCTTTAACGATAGAAATCGTTAAAACGTAACTTAATCACTCAAGAATACCATGGGACCTTCTCTTCAGCTTGCTCACTGTTTTGGGACTAAAATGAAATGTGTTGGGGTCTTAAAAGACGAATTTGCCGACTCATACCACTTGTTTGACCCGACCCGGTTCGCGACACGGTTTCATCCCGCACAGTCCGCGGTAAAACAGTCATAACCTTTTACTCCGATGTCGGTTTGATGTGAAGGTTTTTTCGTTGAGAACTAGACTCGTAGGCATTCTATTCGGTAGGTTGTGGGTCCCATAACTCTTTATATATTGGGAGAAATGATCTGATACATTTGACCCAAAGTTTAGAAAATTTATTAGAGAAATTTACGATAACTTTTGCCGACCTTAATTTCGCAACTTGCTTGACTCCAAAACTTAACATGTGACCAGCGTGATATTATAATACCTCCTAACACATCATTCTTATCATATTAGACACTCTTAGTCTTATCCCACAGGTGCAAGTTAACTTAAACCTTCCGAACACGCGGGGTGCTACCTGAGCTGTTTCTTTAGCCACGTACCTTTTTTTAAGGGATTATTTTGACCTAAAGCTTTAGTTTAGTTCCTTGATATTACAACACATTTTCATTCTTATTCTCCCAATGTGCTATACCCAATCATATATACCTAATATAACCACGCCACGTTACGTATATTACGTAAGAAAAGAGAAAAAAACCCATGGGGTCTCACAGTCTACCCCCCCCCTTAAGAACATTCGTCCGCGAATGGGTCACGTCAATTCCTTGGTTTCATTTCTTTTCCGCTAATACGTTATTTGCGAGGCTATATTTGTTACATTTTCAAAGCATAAATCAAATTGTGAAGATTCCAACTACTAGGCTTCGTATAGCTATCTCGCAATAAGAAATTTAAATTGCACTTTCAAGTCATTTAAAATCCAATTAAGTTGATGTAAAGAAAAAATTGCCAATTATTTAAATGCGAATCACCTTAAGTCGTAAATAGGTGGGGGTACATCTTCTTCATTTCCTCCTCAGCTTCCTAGGTCATTTCCTCGATGTTGTTATTTTGCCATAACACTTTCACGAAAGCCATTTATTTAGTTCGAAGCTTTCTTACCTGCCGATCTAAAATAGCTACTGGTACCTCTACATAAGATAAGTCTTCGGCAATGTAAATATCCTAAATGGGCGTAATACGTGAAGGATCTCCAATGCACTTCCGCAACATAGATAGATGAAACACAGGATGGACTGCTTCTAATTATGAAGGCAAATCAAGCTTGTACGTCACCCTACCAATCCTCCGAATAATCTTATATTGTCCAACATACCTGGGGATGATCTTCCCCTTCTTTCCCAATCGCATGACACCCTTCATAGGCGATACTTTTAGGAAAACCCAATCTTTTACATCAAACTCTAAGTCTCGTCGTTGAACATCTGCATAAGACTTCTGCCGACTTTGTGCTTTACACAGCCGGTCTCTAATAAGTTTTACCTTTTCCATTGCTTGCTGGACTAAATTAGGACCTATAAACTATGCTTCCCCGACCTCGAACCAACCGATCGGCGACCTACACTTCCGCCCGTATAGTTCTTCGTAAGGAGCCATCTGAATACTAGCTTGGAAGCTATTACTATAAGAGAACTCAATAAGAGGTAGATGATCATCCCAAATTCCTTTAAAATATAGCACGCAGGCACGTAAAATATCCTCAACTGTCTGAATAGTACAATCTGCCTATCCATCAATTTGCGGATGAAAAATGGTGCTAAGATTTACCTGCGTGCCTAGACCCTTCTGAAAAGATTTCCAAAAATGTGCTGTAAATTGAGCCCCTTGATCAGAGATAATAGATAATGGCACTCCGTGAAGGCGAAAAATCTCTCGAATGTAAATCTTGGCATAATTCTTGGCTGAATATGTCGTCCTAACTGGCAGGAAATGAGCATATTTTGTAAGCTTATCAATAATTACCCAAATAGAATCATACCTCCGTGGAGTGCGAGGTAAGCCAGTGATGAAGTCCATATTTATCATGTCCCATTTCCATAATGGAAGCTCAATATACTGAGTTAGACCTCCAGGCCTCTGATGTTCGGCTTTAACTTGCTGGAAGTTGGGACATTGGGATACCATCTCCGCGATATCTTTTTTCATTCCATTCCACCAATAGATATGTCGAAGGTCCCGATACATCTTTGTCGCTCCGGGGTGAACTGCATATCTAGAATAATGGGCCTCCGAAAGAATCTTGGCGCAGAGCTCTCCGACTGTCGGTACACATAAGCGGCCCTGGTATCTAAAGACTCCATCTCCAGTTAGCTCAAATAAAGGTTATCGCTGTTGTGGAATACTTTCCCTCATCTTTATAAGCTCATGATCCTCGCGTTGTCGCTCTTTCACTTCAGTAACAAAAGAAGATTTTTCCGTATTTTGAACGAGAATGCGTCCACCCTCTGGGTTTACCAAACGCACCTGCAAACTAGCTAGCTGGCATAGATATCTGGTCATCTTGACCTTATCAGCTTCAACATGGCTTAGACTGCCCATGGACTTCCGGCTAAGGGCATCAGCAACAATATTAGCTTTGCCGGGATGATATGAAATATCAACATCATAGTCCTTTAGTAATTCTAGCCATCTTCTTTGTCGTAGGTTCAGCTCCCTCTGTTTAAATAAATACTGAAGGCTCTGGTGGTCGGTGAAAACATCAATATGAACCCTATATAGATAAGGCCGCCAAATCTTTAGGGCAAAGATAACTACGGCTAACTCAAGATCGTGCGTAAGATAGTTCTGTTCATGTTTCCGCAACTATCTGGAGGCGTACGCGATAACCTTACCATGCTTCATAATAACACAACCTAGGCCAATTCTCGAGGCATCACAATATACAACATAACCCTCGGTGCCATCCGGAAGAGTCAAGACAGGTGTCGGAATAAGCCTTTTCTTTAGCTCCTGAAAACTTTGTTCACATGCCTCAGCCCGCTGAAACTTAGCTCCCTTGTGTGTCAGTTTCGTCAATGGTGCAGATAGAGGAAAATCCCTCCACAAACCTTCGGTAATACCCTGCCAAGCCTAAAAAGCTACGAACCTCTGTCGGATTCAAGGGCCTCGGCCAAGTCATCACAGCTTCAATCTTATGGACATCAACCTTGATACCATCACCGGTAATAACATGACCAAGAAAAGCTACAAAAGTTAGCCAAAATTCACATTTAGACAATTTAGCATATAATCTGCAATCCTGGAGAGTCTACAATACAGCTCGCAAGTGGTCCGCATGCTCGGCTTCCGATCGTGAATATATCTGGATGTCGTCAATAAACACAATCACAAATTTATCCAAGAATGGTTTGAATACCCGGTTCATAAAATCCATAGAGGCTGCTGGGGAATTTGTAATCCCGAAAGACATGACAAGAAATTCAAAATACCCATACCTCGTCTTAAATGCTGTTTTTGGGATATCAATATCCCTGACTTGCAGCTGATGATAACTGGACCGCAAGTCGATCTTTGAAAAGCATTTGGCACCTTGTAACTGGTCGAACAAGTCATCAATCCGCGGAAGAGGATAATTATTCTTGATAGTGACTTTATTTATTTGCATGTAGTCAATACACATCCACAACGAGCCATCTTTCTTTCGAACAAAGAGCACCGGAGCACCCCATGGGGATGTACTTGGCCTAATAAAGCCTTTATCGAGCAAGTCCTTCAGTTGTTCCTTCAATTACCTTAGCTCTGCAGGAGCCATCCTATAGGGAGGAATGGATATAGGTTGCATATCAGGAAGCAAATCTATAGCGAAATCGATTTCCCTTTCGGGGGGAATTCCTGGAAGCTCGTCAGGGAATACCGTCGAGAATTCATTCACATTAGGAACCGAATGAAGAGTCGCTGGCTCCTTATATATATCCCTGACATGAACCAGATGGTATATACAACCTTTAGCAATAAACTTGTGAGCCCTAAGGTATGAAATAAACTTACCCTTGGGCGTGGCTGCATTACCTTTCCATTCAAGGACAGGCTCACCAGGAAAATGAAATCGGACCAACTTCACACGACAATCAATATTAGCATAACAATATGCAAACCAATCCATACATATAATGACATCGAAGTCTAACATAACGAAATCAACTAAATCAACAGAGGTTGCACAGTCATTAATTAACATTGTACAACCTCGATAGACATGACTAGCTACAATAGAGTCGCCAACTGTCATAGACACCTCAACTGACTGTGGCAACAACTCAAATCTCATGTCAAGCTTACCAGCAATAAATGGAGTAATATATGAAAATGTAGAGCCCGGATCTATCAATGCATAAATGGCATGAGAATGTATTGTCAATACACCTGTGACAACATCTGGGGATGCCTCTGAATCCTGTCGGCCTGTGAGTGCATAAAAATGGTTCTAGCTACCACTAGAAACTACTGTGTCTCATCCACCTCTCCCCATACCACGGCCCTGAGTAGGCTGCGGACCTGGTCGGGGAACACGGACTGAGGGCGAAGAGGCTGTTGTGGATCCTGAAGGCTGAGCTGGTGCACCTATGCCTAACCCCGGGCACCCGCTAATAAAATATCATGTTTGTCCACAATGATAACATGCACTCGAACCCTGTCTACACTGCCCGGTGTGCAGCTTACATCATTGAGTACATGGAGGAGAAGGTTGTCTCATCTGTGCAGAACACACCTGTCGACGGCCCTCAGGCTGGTCTGAGCTCTGCCCTGGTCCTGACTGAATATAACGATCAAACCGTTGGCCCTGCATCTGTGGTGGGAAACTACCTGGTGATCGAGGTGGATATCGATGGAGTGGGGGCCTAAAATCACCCCGTGGCTCCCTATAAGACCTCATAGTACGAGCCCTCTTACTCTGCTCCCTATCCCTGCGAGTATCACGAATCCGACGGGAAAGGTCCTCTGTAGTCTGAGCGAAAGCCTGTATGCGGGAAATATCTACATCATCCGATAGGGATGCTACCCTACAGTCTTTAATTAGATGATCCCCCAAACCATCCACATAATGATGAAATCTAGCCCTCATGGTACGTATGATATCTGGTGCATACCTTGCCAAAGAATTAAACTTATGGCTATAATCCCTCACACTCATATCCCCCTGCTTCAGACTAAGGAACTGGTCAAGACGGGCCTCCCGAACCTCCCATGTCAAATAATGGGCTAAAAAAGCCTTAGAGAAGTCCTCCCACTCTGCTGGCGGAGCATCAGGTCCTCTAGATCTCTCCCATACATCATATCATAGGACGACTACATCACGTAGTCGAAAAGAAGCCAACTCTACAGCCTCGATGACGGAGGCATGCATCACCCTCAATACTCTATACATATGGTCTTTAAAGTCCTGGGGGTCCTCAGTGGAACTGGATCCTGTAAATAATGGATGGGCTAAGTGAAGAAACTCTCGTACCATCGAACTTCCTGTCCGATCTCTCCGAGCATCTGCTCCCGACTCTAGTTGTCGCTCGTGAATAGAAACCATCCTATTCAGCAACTGAACTGCCTCCCCCATCCCCTACTCCCCGATATCTGATGGGGGAACAACAGGTGTTGGAGGTCCTGTGTATCTAGCTGCCTCAGGTACCAATGGAACTGGTGAGGCCGGGGTATTGCATCTCCCTTGGCTCCAACAAGTGATGGGGAAGCTGAAACTAGGGGTACTGGAGACTCATTGTGTGCCTCTAAGGGAAATCTATCCCTCTGACCCGGTGAAGGAACGACTGGTACCTTCCTCCGGATCCATACCTATCTCTCGATGTGCCATCTCCTGAGCTTAGGTAGCCTGTTAGATAAGAAACACAAAGCACGATTTAGATTTCATATTTTCTTATAACTTCGCTCTATAGCACGATCTATTAATTGAAAGAAACGTAACCATTCCTAAATGCCTCATAGCGTCCTGATTATAAGTGTGGTGCACAACACACCCATAAGCAAGACTCTACTAGACACGGCTTGTGGACTCCCTGGGTTACGACCTACTCTGATACCAAGTTTGTCACGCCCCAAACTAGGGGAGGCACGACTGGCACTCGATACTGTATTCGATCGAGTTAGCCACTAAACATACTAGCTAACTAAACTGGGGGCCCAACAGATCGGGCATCACAACATCTGAAATACTAAGCTTGGACTGTTAAGGTCATGTCCTAAATAACAATAAACCATATATACAAAGGTAGACAAGCCAAAATAATAAAGTACTAGCTGGCCGACGAGGCCGCGACTGAAGACATACATGACTACACACATATATATATATATATACATGCCAAGCCTATAGGCTGGAGACTGAAAGCTGCAAAAAGAAACCTCGAATATTGTTTCCATAATAGCCTCTAAGAGTGTCATAAGCATTGTCGGGACAAGGCCCCGACTATACCCAAATTGTACAACAAAAGTGGCCATCCTACGAAAGCTCCAGGAAGAGGTGGAGCTTACCAACTCATAACTGAACCCCGAAATCATAGCAGAGGGGTCGATCAGAGTCCCCGGCAACGGCGCCAAAATTTGATCACGCCCAACTATGTCTTCTATAAAGACTAAACAGGCATTGCAAATATAAATCTGGGGTATTAAGCCCAAAGTCGATCCCATGAGGAACTGAACGTATCAATCGAGTTTATTAAATACTAAACTGGTGTTTAATCAAATTTCTCAAGACTTTTAAATATCAATTTGTGTTGTTTAACTAAATCTACTAACAAAATAATCAACTAGTACTTAATCTANTCTAATCCAACCTCTAAACCCTCGGTTATGGCTTTCGTCTATACTCTAGGAGTGGTGTTGTTCAAACAATTACCTAAATATGCACTCTCTCTCAAGTAGATACATACTAAATAGGCACAGCTAATTGATGGCCATTCAATTAACTACAATAAGAACGTAGTTGAACAAATAGAGAATAATCAATCAAAATATATTAATATCAAACGAAGTTCATCCCCAACGGGTTCTACCAAAACCCTAGATTAAAACTTAGCTACTCATGTTTAAACTAAACAAAACTACAAACAATTGCATAATTGAAATATAAAATAAGAAATACTAGATTGTAGAAATCGTGTTCTTCATCTTCAATGGAAATTTCTTCTTGTCTATTGTTAATCCACGAAAATACTCCTTTAATTGTGTTTTAGGAGTCTATTTATAGGTTTAGGGTGAACCCTAACCGTGTAGGAGACTTCTATTTCAACCGGGAAACATTTAACTCGTCAAACTCGGAATTGGCGAAACTGGGGACCCCTGGCGTTTGGGCTCTAACGCCCCTCTAACGCCAGGGGAGCGCCTGGCGTTATGGCCCTAACGCCCCCCTAACGCCAGGGGGGTCCAGGACTTATGGGGTAAACGCTCCCCTAACGCCAGGGGGGGCCAAGCTTCATGGGGCAAACGCCCGACTATCGCCCGGGCGTCTCCTTTTGCGTATTTTTGACGTATTTGCATCCCTTTAGCTCCGTTTCCATTTCCAATTCACCTACACATGAAATAAACTCCATTAAGCACATAACAAGTGTAATT
>ML357613.1:0-38280 GCA_005239505.1 Nicotiana paniculata | reverse complement strand
GAATTGGAGATGGAAACCGAGCTAAATGGATGCAAATACATCGAAAATACGCTCAAGAGGAGATGAGGAGTGCATCGGACTATAGCCAGGCGCCAGAGCCCAAATGCCTGACCCTGCCTGGCGTTAGCCAGGCGTTAGAGCTGAAACACCAGCCTTAGCCTGGCGTTAGCCAGGCGCCAGGGCCCAAACGCCAGGCCCCTGTTCCGGCTAAATTCCAAGTTTTGACGAATTTAAGTGTTTCCCGGTTGGAATAGAAGTCTCCTACACGTTTAGGGTTTGTCCTAAACATATAAATAGACCAAAAAAACACAACTTAGAGGGGGATTCGAGGGATTCGAAGAGATGGACGGCAAGATATCAATTTGTACAGATTTTCCTCATTACTTTGTAGCTTCATTATGCAAGTCATTTTAGAGTTGATTCTTTTGAACATGTTTAGCTAACTTCTTTAATCTAGGGTTTTGGTAGAACCCGTTGGGGGATGAACTTATTGTGTTATTAATATAGTTCGGATTGGTTGATTAATATCAATTTGTTCAACTACGTTCTTGTTGTAGTTAATTGAATGGCCATCAATTAGATGTGCCTATTTATTATGTATCTACTTGAGAGAGTGTGCATATTGCGGTAGTTGTTTGAACAACATCACTCCCGCAGTATAGATGAAAGTCATAACCGAGGGTTTAGAGGTTGGATTAGAGATAACGATACCTCGGGTGCAATCTAAAGTGAACTGTAATGCAATCAGCTAGCGTAACTTGAGAGAGTGCGTCTAGTAAATTATCATAATTACTTGAGAGAGA
This sequence comes from Nicotiana paniculata, assembly GCA_005239505.1. Taxonomy (NCBI): domain Eukaryota; kingdom Viridiplantae; phylum Streptophyta; class Magnoliopsida; order Solanales; family Solanaceae; genus Nicotiana; species Nicotiana paniculata. The sequence continues at coordinate 37,477 of ML357613.1, read as the reverse complement.
TTTATGGTAGATAGAGTGTTCATGATTGATAAAGACAACTAATCAAGCTATATAAAGTATCCGAGAAGTAAATTCACCGACGGGGGAAACCATAACCTTAGATCTTTATTACAATTGTTTACACCTTAGCGTAGTTAATCTTTAGTTTTAATCTTTAGTGTTAGTAATTTAAATAACATCAAGTGATAGTTGAGTATTCTAACAACTTTCTTGATACGTAAATTCCCTGTGGGATCGACTCTGGGCATAATACCCCAGATTATATTTGCAATGCCCGCTTAGTCTTTTATTAGACATAGTTGAGCGTGATCAAGAACTGCTGGTTTAAGAGGTGTAGAGAATGATATTGAATTGAGGCAACAATTGGGCAGCATACGATGAAGGAAGATATGTGAAAATTTCTAGGCGATGGTTCCCTTTTCTAAAAATCCAGGTGTAAGGAACGGAAATCAGGTAGTTGTTTAAAGGAATGAGATTAACAAGTGGGAGCGTGGCAGTGTAGCACAGTGGTAAGACAGCTGCCTATCTTGAGGGAAAGTTTGAGAGTTTTAGTGGATGGCGATTGGATCTACGAGCTTAAGTTGAAATATAGGTTATTTCGACGGAAGGTTGGATACAACAGGGAGGAGTTGTTAGGAATGAAGAAGGACCCAATGTGGCAGTGAATTTGAAGATGTTGTAGCGTATTTAATAGACGTCCATGAGGAGCGAACGGACTAGTAAAGTTGGTAGAGGAAGAAGGGTACATGATAGGGTATTGATGTTGTAGAGAGTGTGCAGTACAACGTCATTGGAAGGTGCCAGTTGGTGATTTCCACAAGTGGGTTATCTCCTGTGAGTAGGTTAGCGGTTGTGTGGTTGGAAAGTTTCTGTGAGTGATTCTAGTGGCTATTCGGTAGGAGGCAGAAGGTGTGAATGACTCTAGAGAATTTGAGTATTTAGGGAATGCGAACAGGGGAATTCGGAAGAATTGGACGGATTGGTTAAGCAAAATCATGTTAAAAAAAGAGAAAGGATCTCAACAGGGTCTAGAGTGGTGCAATGAGTAGCTTCAGGATAAGTGGGGGAGTCCCACCACCTGCAGTTGGGTTGTATGATTGTGTTATCATAGGGTTGCGAATTGTCGGCGTGTTGGCAAGTTATTTCAGCGAAGTGGAGAGGAGTAAAATGGTGATCGTGTGTGGGATTTTATGAATGTGTGCAAAAGTTGGCCCTGTTGGACCAGGGTTAGGCTTTGAAAGATTAAGAAATTTATGCTTAAGGCATATGCGAGCTGTAGGGTAGTTACTCAGTCACGTGCTCCATTGAAAGGGTGTTCAGGTGCTAGAATATCCTTGGAGTTGATTGTATTCGGGGCCAGTCAGAGTGGGTGACTCTCAATAGCGGTCCTAGAAAACTCGAAGGTTAAGCATGCAGTGTTTAAGGGTTTCAGGCAGCTGTATGATTAAGAATCGAGCTTTTGCAGTATAGTTTCTGAGAAAGGGAAGATAATTGGAGTGTTCAAAGTTAATTTCAGCATGCAGGATAGTATTGGGGGAATGATAGGAGTAAACTCCGGATTTGTAGAAAGATTATCAGGATGGGTATATCGGTCGTAGATATGAATGCGCACAAGGAGGGTATGAGACGGTTTGTGGGATTGAGACAACATGGTCTTGTGAATTAAGGCCACTCAGGATGAGTGAGGATTGAGTTGTTATGAGTTGAATGGGGTTACTATTATTTCTGAGGCAATTAAGGATAATTAGAGAGAAGATGGATTGGTTATCCATGGTTGAAATGGCACATGTACGGCAGTGATCGGTTTCGTCAGTGTGCTTGAGTTATGCGTGTGGTTTGCACAATGTGTGCGAGGTTTGACGGCCGCCGTAACAGATATGATTTGGGAGCATTCGAGTGCTATGGCATGTCAGGTGTAGGCGGATCCCGGAAGGTTTATGGTGGTTTAGACCACTACTTAAGGATTTGCATGTATTGTGATTGTGGGAATTCACTCGCATGTTGTGGTGGTTCTCTTGAATTGAGGTAAGTAAAAGGTTTCTATATGATGAAGTGTTCACCCTATTAGTGGTTCATAAGTTATGATGGAATTATGGTGCTATCTCATATTGGCATGTTAGGTGCGGTAAGCAGTATGTAACTGGAAGTAAAGAATCGAGATTGCAGTTCGGTGTTAACAAGGATGTCATGAGCTCGGATGAGCAAGAAAAAGTGATTTGAAAGTCCAGAGTAAGCTGGTGTTATCTTCAGTGTCACCTGAGATCGGTGTTTGATGAAAGAGGCTTTGCATCCTAGTTATGGGTTCTTGATTTGTTTTACAGCATTAGTGTGGCCAGTGGTGGATGTGCAGACTTGATACCTTGTGTGGAGGGTCGTGGGAGCATGACCACGAGATGATCGTATGAGTGTGACATGTAGTCACTTAATGGATTGAAGATTTGGACTGAGTATAAAGAAGTTCAATATTGCTTATTTGAGAATTCATGCCTGGAAGGCGTTCAGTTCATTTGGTTGTGGATTGTGGGGTGTTTATCCCGGCTATGATGGTTGTTCTTGCGTATTATGATAAGAATTGGGTTAATATGGACCCAGGTAAAGCTATTATCCTAGTTTGGTGCGAGCAAGGTAGACTCGATATTTGTGGATGGATTTAAATATGATAATGGGCTCCGTATGAGTCAGACATGTTCATTTCAGTAGAGCGCTTTTCATGGAAAGGTATTAGAAGAGCAGATGTTGTTCCATCTTCGTTCATTTCATGTAATATTACGTCGTGCCGTGTGAGTTGTGGAACGACTTGAGAAATTCCTATGTGTTAAGATTCAGCGTAGTGATGATGTTATGTGAGCAGAAGGGCTCTTGAGATTTCAGAGTATATATATCGCACCTCAATTGTGCTTAATTTTTGTAGAATATGGTTTTATCAGTCTCCCCAGGATGGTATTGTGCACTTAGCGTGCTTGTGACCGATGTTCGATATTTTGTGTTAATGAGCAACTTAGCTCGGTGTGTATCTTCTTATGTAAATTTTATGTGTGGATCGGGTGGCATGTCGCCACGGGTATGTTATATGGATCGGGTTGCGCGTCGCAACAGTGTGATGTTGAGTACGGTCCCCTATATATATTTTCTGTGTTTTACTTCCTATTTTCTGAGGAAAGTTCATATTAGCTGCGTGAGTTGAGTAGTCCCTTCCTGAGTCATTTTATATGTATCATGTTCGAATTGTGGCCTATTGGCGCATTGTGGCGTCGTGTGAGACTATTGGTCATGTCTAGGGTGATTGGTTGTTTGAACAATTCATACTGGGTGAGACGAGATTTTTGGATCAAGGATTTAGTGCGATAAGATTTTTTTGAAATACATTGAAGGACAATTACCCTTATTGGTTTATAATGAGATGATGGTCTTAGTCACGAGGAATGATTCCATGTTTGGTTATCTCTGCAGTTGGTTATGAATTTCTACACATCTCCTCCGTTGTGGTGGTATCGCTATCATTATGGCAGGATGTATATATATATCATAAGGTGCCTTGGGAGCATCAAATTCGTGGAATTTTGGCTATTAAGGTTCAGGGAGTGTCATTGTGGTCAGATGATGAGTTATGCGGTGCATGGTGCTGATTCAGCAAAGGTATGCAGTCATTTTCTGGTATAGCGTGTGTAGTTGATACGGTCTTTATATATTAGAAACATGCCTGGCAGAGAATTTCAGGTGTTGGAACTGGATTCTGAGCTTATTATATGGATAAAAGAAGAAATCTTCAGATTTGATCAAGCTAATGTACTCAACTGGGTTGTGGTAGCACGGGCAGGTGCTCGAGGTGTTAAACAGTGATTTCAGATAACTCCAGAGCAGTTCTTAGCACGTTCGAGGATGAACATCTGTTTAAGTGGGGGAGAATGTAACGACCCGACCGGTCGTTTTGAGCTCTAGCGCGTCGTTCAGCGGTTTGAAGTCATGAGCAACTCCATTTCAGGTATTATGACCTGTGGGCGTGGTCGGAGTTGAATTTCGGGAAGTTTAGAGTTAATTTGGAAAGAAAATTCTCATTTCAGAAGCCTTAAGTTGGAGAAATTGACTAAGGTTGGAATTTTGAGTAAACGACCTCCAAATCAGGAATTGAAGGTTCCAACAGGTTCGTATGATGATTTCGGACTTGGGGGTATGTCCGGATCAGGTTTTGGATAACCCGGGATTGTTTCAGCGTATATTATGGAAGATAGCATTTTTAGAAGAATTTCATAAGTTTGGGCTGTAAGGCATTTCAGTGTTATAGATATTCGTTTGGGATTCCGAGTCTGGGAATAACTCCGTATGGTGATTCTGGAGTTGGAGCGTGATCGGAAGTGAATTCGGATGTCCGTAGGTCATTTTGAAGTAATTTGGCTAAAGATAGGAATTTGAAGGTTTTTGAGAAATCCGACCGGAAGTGAAATTTTGATATCGGGGTCGGAGTGCGATTCCGGAAGTTGGAGCAGGTCCGTAATATCGAATATAACTTGCGTGTAAAATTTGGGGTCAATCGGACGTGATTTGATACGTTTAACATCGGATGTGGAAGTTTGAAATTTCAAGTTTATAAAGTTTAAATTTTAGAGCGATTCGTAATTTCGGCATTGTTTGATGTGATTTGAAGCCTCGAGCAAGTCCGTGGGATGTTTTGGAATAGGTTGGTGTAATTGGACGGGGTCCCGGGGGCCTCATGTGGATTTCGGGTGGTTAACGAATCAAATTTGGAGTTTGAAGAAGTGCTGAGATTGCTGTCATCTGGTGTGACCGCACCTGCGAGGATTTGGCCTCAGGTGCGGAGCCGCAGGTGCGAGATTTGCTGGCTTGGCTGGGAGCGCAGGTGCGATGTAATTTCCGCACCTGCGAAGGCGCATATGCGGACAATGGGGGCGCAGATGCGAGTTTTGGCTGGAGTTGAGGAAGCCGCAGGTGCGGGAGTTTGGTCGCACCTGCAAGAGCGCAGGTGCGAAGATTGGATCGTAGGTGCGAAAATAGGCTTGGGCAGAATGTTTTAAAATCGAGATTTTTGGCCATTTCTCTCATATTTCTCATGGATGGGGCGATTTTAGGAGAGCTTCAAGAGGGGAATTTCATCATCTATGTCAAGTTAAGTTATTCCAACTCATCTCAAGTTAAATACAAGGTATATGCATGGATTAAAACATGAAAATTTATGGAAAATTGGGATTTTTGGAGGAAAAACCTAGAAATGTTATTTTGGAATTCTACCAGGAATCTGAGCATGATATTTAGAGTAAGTTGTATATTTGAGCTAGTAGGGCTATGTGTAGAGTTTATCTTCGAGAAATTTCGAAATCAGGGCACGTGGGCCCGAGGGCATTTTGGTCAATTCACTGAGCGGAGCTGGGAAATTATATAATTTGAATTGTTGCAAATATTAGAGTATATTTTCATTGGTTTATCGTTATTTGGATAGTTTTGGGGCGTTGTGCGTCCACTAGAGTCGTCGGAAGGGCTTGGAAGCCGGTTATAAAATTTCTGAGCGAGATAAGTCTCCTTTCTAACTTTATGAGGCGGAATTGTCCCCCTAGGTGAACTAATTAAATATGTGCTACTATCTGCGGGGGCTACGTACACATGAGGTGACGGGAGTCCGTGCGTAGCTACTATTATGCCATGTCCGGGTAGTCTANATAAGGTTATATTATTGAATATTATTAAACTTGGAAAATGAGTTTCAAAACAAAGATTTAAATGCTATTTTTCGTGTTCCTTTAAGAAGCATATTACCACTTTCCTGAGTAACTGCTTTCTTGATAAAAATGTGGACTTATTGTGTGAATATGTGTATCTATGGGTGCCTGAGTCGCATGTATGATTCGCGAGCAGGATAACCCTGTATTTATGTATAACCGCGTCGCATGATCGATTTGCGAGCGGGGCAGATAGATGCATCTATGGTTCGAGCCATTCGACCCTCGACAGTGCACATTTTATTATTGTTGGTCCGTGCCGTTCGACCCTCGGCATTGCTTGCGCATGATATTTACTACGTATTTGCTTTGATTTTACCTGATTACTGTCCTGGAAATTTTAAAGTTGTCGACTGAAATGACAGAGATTTAAAGTTATTAAAATTTTGGAAGAAGTTGTTCTTTCCCGTTGATTATTTGTTATATAATTAAATCATCCATGTTTGGTTATTCGTTATTGAAATGACGAAGATTTAAAGTGTTAAATGTGGAAGTGTTGATATTATTTATTCCTGATTTTAATAAATTGCCTATGACATTCATGCTTAGTGTCTCACTTGATTATACTAAATTGACCTCTAGCAAGTGTCAAATCGACCTCTCGTCACTACCTCTCTGAGGTTAGGCGGGATACTTACTGAGTACACGTTATTTTCGTACTCATGCTACACTTGCTGGGCATTTTTATTGCACAGGTACTTTCATAGCGATGTGGCTGGTTTGAGACTTAGGCGAGCTGCATCATCCGGAGGCGATCCGCAGCTGACATTGTCTCCTTCATATTGTATTTATTTTCATTTTAAATTCCTTGTCCAATTTGTATTTCGGACAAGCTTTGTAGTATTTGTGAAATTCTTAAAATTTGCTCATGCACTTGTGACACCAGGTTCTGGGATGTGTATGAGATATATTTTATAAAAATAGAATACTAAAATGTCGTATTTACGTACCAAATTTTTGTTTAGTTATTACGTAATAAGTTAAAGGTAATGATTTCAAAAATGTTAAAACAGAAATTTATTTTAACTATTTAATGATTGGCTTGTCCGATAATGGTGTCCGGCGCCATCACGACCTTAATAGATTTTGGGTCGTATTAGTTGCAAAAAATTGTTGGCATGTCAGTGTCAAGCGAGTCACCTATACACTGGAAGTTTCCAATTCCCACCCAAAACGAATCCGATTTTAGGAGAATAAAACTATTTTTTCATAGGAATTGAATAAAATAAATCAAAGCCAAAAAGTTGACACAGAAACTGAGAATTATTCCCATTCTCCCGGGTCTTTCTCTTACATATATGTTCTGTTCTTACTTCAACTGCCTCAAAAGTTTTTGCAGTATTTCCCAAGCCAAGGTACTTCCTTTTCCCACTCAAAACTTTTCTTTTTCTCTATGCTGATATGTCCATATAATTTGCTAGGTTTCTTTTAGTTTTTCATTATTTATGTCAAATTCTTGTTCTTTTATACAAATTTGTGAACTTTGACTTGATCACTATTTCTGGAAACCTAATTTATTGTTTCTAAAGTGTAATTCTTGGAAAATTCTATGCGTTAGATAAAAGGGGCATGCATAATTTATTGAATAAGTGAAATAAATAGTACTATTATGCTGTCTCCTAGTCTTAGATGAATCATTGAGCGATTGATATGAAGATACAACAACAAAAACGACAACAGTGTAATCCCACCGATGGGGTTTGGGGAGGGTAGTATGTACGCACACCTTACGATATGAGGATGAATATTATTATTTAATGATACTCCTGGCCTGCTTTTAAGTAGGATCCGGATCAAGTTTTGCAATTACTAAACTTCTTGTTTGAGATGAAAAACTGGTATGATCTGTATGATTCCCTTATCTGGTGGAATTGTTGGTCAATTTTAAAGTTTTCAGTTTGTTAAGCTTTACAAGCAGGAGGTTTCACGTTTGATATTGTAATTTTTATTTATATATATTTTTAGCATAAGGGAATTCAAGGGAATATTGATGGATACAATGAATGTAACTGCTGCAGATTGTAGGCACATATACCAACTAAACGTTTTCGTTCTTCGGGCAATCCAAGATGGAGTCACGCAAGGTGGGGAGAAGTTTCTTTGGTGTTTTCCCAATATCATTGGCATATGTGATTTTGACTTAGTTATAAGTATTCATCTCAAGGTTCATCTTAATCTTACTTCTTACTGTCTTTCTTCTCTGCCCTTCAAGTAATTAGTTCATTTGCTTGTGAGATTTGCTTTTTCAGTGAGATCATGAAACCATGCTCAATATATCATAGTGATTGGTTTTGTATAGCAGTACCTAACCAATTCTTGTTGTTTTTTTAAGCAGATATTTAAAGAAAATAACTGGTAAATACGAGAAATGAATTGCAAATTGAAATAATTACTCACAATTTCAGTCAAGAACATTTGAAGCTTGTGACCAAGAACTCAATAGTCATTGAGTAGTTATAATCTTAGAAATAAAGTTTTTCATATATTGAATGCGTTTGAACCGCAGAAGCATAATTTTGGGATCTCTCAGAAAATCCTATTTTAGGGGTTTTCATTTTGCATGATATGTCATGCTCACTGCTGAGTGCACATGAACTCTTCATGGTAAGGCATGGCCTGGTCCGTAATCTTGTTCAACATGAGTGTTTCCAGTTCAAAAATTCAAAGTTTGTTTGGTAATTGCCCTGGTTTTGTATGACTACTTATGTATGCTAGCTTTATTAATTAAGTAAAATTCTCTTCATTCTGTGTTCGATGAGGATTGGAGTTTTAAATTGCATCTGTCATTGATCTGATTGTTATTCAATGGTTTTTGCCAACTAAGGTAATACGGTCTCGCTTTGCTAGTTCTTTTTTAAGTTTTTGAATTGAATCATTGGCTTAGGTGGCGTGATTCCATGTTTCAGGAAGAAACTGACTGAAGAATGTGATCATGATACTAGACCTACTTTTGTTTCTTAATCATCTGATCTGGTATATCTCGTTTTTGTAGGAAGGTTGTAGAGGCTCAGGAAAGCAGAAGATGGTCAAAATTGTTTTTGTTATAGGTAGGGACTTCCATAATTCCTTTAATTCCACTGCATGTTTTAATCATGTCCACTGCATTTAATATTTCTTTTCATGAAATTTAAACTGCATTTTGTATTCTTGTTTTATCATGAAAAAATGCAACTTTGCCAAATTTACCTGGTGGAAAGTGGTAAAGATTGGAGGTGACATACTTTCTTCGTGGCTTCCACATGCCCAAATACCCGAGCACCAGCTCAAAAGGAAGAACAAGGACAAAATTTAGCAGTAAAAAAAAGCATAAGTCACGAAATGCCTCCTAGTGAAGTGAAATTGACTTATTAAATGCCTTTTGTTAGGATGGTAATCTGTAGAGAACTTACCTGAAGTTCAGGAAAATGTTGAACTGTATATGTTTTTCTCCCTTCATAGTTGCATTTGTAACACCTTTAAGGTTGAATCCGCCTAGTCTAAATCCTGGATCCGTCTCTTGATTAAGGTCTATTCACAGAGGCAGATGTAGAGTTGCAACACCGGGTTCAACTGAACCCAGTACTTTCGATGCAAAGTACAAATTTATGTGTAAAAATTTACTAAAATGGTAATAAGTAGTAGGTTTGAACCCATAATTCATGGAGAAAAACCTTTACGGTTGAGCCCATAGAGCTTAAATACTGCATCTGCCTCTGTTTATTCAATTGCTTAGTCAGCAGCAGGACAATGGATTTTAATGGTGTTGGTTGAAGGAACAGATATTGGCAACAGACTTGAAACCAAGTTCTTGAAGAATTCTTTAATACATTTAAGTTTCTAGAACCTTTTTCTGAACGTGCTTGAGCGTGCTTATACCTTTCCGGGATCAATCTTGTAAATCGTAAATACCATTCTAGCTAATACGTCCCTGAGCACGATCAATACTTATGATATTTGCCTGTTTTAGAGCATGTGATATTGCAGTTTCTTTTTATCTCTCTTTTTAAACTTTCAACTTCCTCGTCTCCTTATTGATATTTCCAAATTGTTATTATTCATTTTACAGGTGGTCCAGGGAGTGGTAAAGGCACGCAATGCAAAAGAATAGCACAACAGTTTGGCTACACTCATCTTAGTGTTGGTGAGCTTCTACGTCAAGAAATCAATTCTGGTTCTGAAACTGGGTATGTTATTCAACAACCATTTCAAATTCTCGATAATTCCATAGTTCTTACCTTATAATGTGAACTAATATGCTCCTAGAGTATATACAATGCAATTAGTTTCATCTGGGAGGTCCTCTATTGTATTACTTGGAATGGAACTTACCAAAAGATCATAGTATCCGCTTTGTAGGCTTACAGTTCTTTTAGGTAAGAATTTTAAATATCACAACAGTGTCTTTATTCTTTCATTCTGTTTATTACAGCTCTATGATTCAGAAAATTATGAAGGAGGGGAAGCTTGTTCCTTCAGACGTAACAGTGAGGCTTCTACAACAAGCCATGCGGGGAACGGACAGCGACAAATTCCTTATTGACGGCTTTCCCCGGAATGAAGAGAATGTTAAAACATTTGAGAATCTTGTAAGATTATAATTCAATTGGTTCTAACGAAGTCAGAATCACACCGATATGCTTATATTTGAAATATGTCGTTTTGGGATTTCTATGTAGACAAAAATGGATCCTGAGTTTGTCCTTTATCTAGATTGTCCACAAGATGAAATGGAGAGGCGCTTGCTAACAAGAAATGAGGTATATATTGTTCAGTCTGATTGCTATGCTATGAAAGATTTTTCCATTTAATACAGGTTACTGTCAATTTGCAGGGAAGAGAAGATGATAACATTGAGACGATAAGGAAGCGACTTAAAGTTTTCATGGAGTCAACTCTCCCTGCAGTTCAATATTATGAATCAAAGGGAAAAGTTAAGAAGGTATATTCGAAATCTTATTCTATTGTTCTTTAGGGTGGTGGGTAGTGAAAAATTGTTAGATATTGACTGTCAATAAGATGGAATTATTTTAGTAGCAACTGCTCATGACTTGTGTCTGAATATCCAGGTTGATGCTGGAAAACCTGTTGATGAGGTTTTTGAGTCCATCAAAGCCATTTTCTCTCAAAGAAAAGATGATAAGGTGCGACCAAACAGACACAACCACACATGCTTGATACTTTGAATGGACAAGCCTCAAAAAGTGATAGTATACATAAATATTTTGACTTGCATATACACACTATCAGTGTAATGTACTTTAACATGTTGTAACAGATTACTTCAGGTTACTAATCTCACTTATTATGACCACGGTTACCTATAGTCGGTGATCTTTGGTGACCTGATAGTGTAAACTGTCTATCCATACAAATTGAATTATTTACTGTGAGATATATTTTATGGTTTCTTGTTAGTGTAAGTAAGAATCCTTTCTTAATTTTCATCTATTAGCAATTTGCTGTACTGTTTGTCATGTTTTGAAGTGTCACTAGATCAGGCAAAACAAATCATATATTCATATGCTTACATTGAAGTTCTAGTTGCGCCGTTTGACAGTCAATATGCAATATATATAATCTGCAGATTCTGGACGTAAGTCTAATATATGCATTTCTTGATATGGTTACAATGTCAATTAGTGAAGACAAATGATTAAATGGAACACTGAGTGGGCGTTTGGACATAAGAATTGTAAAAATTCCAAAAAAAGTGAATTTTTTTCAAGTAAAAATGATATTTGAAAGTTAGAGTTGTGTTTGGACATGAATATAATTTTGGATTGTTTTTGAATTTTTGTGAGGGATCTGAGTGAAAATTTTGTGAAAAAATTCTTATGTCTGAACGGTCTCTCTAAGACTTGTTATTCTCATTTCTTAGTTTTCAGACATCAAAATTAATTAGGCGCAATTAGTTTAAACATTACATCGGTCAAAATATTTTCGACAATCAAGTCCAATTCATACATTTTATTAAAGTGTAGGAACTACATATAAAGGAAAATTTGCTGCTCAACTTACATAATCGTTAATCTTTATATAAAAAGATGGAATTTGAATTATCTATGAACACATATTAATTTGAACGTAACACAAGTAGATTATTAAACAGAAAAAGAGGAATTAATATGCATAAATTACCACAAAAGTTTGAAATGCCAACATTGCTAAAGCAAAATAATAATAGTTGGTATCCTCATCTCATCAGATTTTTTTTTTTTTGGTAATTTAAATTTTTATTACCAGGAAAAATATGTACAAGTGCAAAACAGGAATCCTTCTCTATCATTCTATAGTTGGACATGCATCCCCAGCTATAGAAACTCCTATGTATCAAACACCAAATCTATGTAAAACAAATCAAAGGATAGAAATTTAAGGTTTGTAGCCTTTTCACTAAGCTGGATTTCAGACTACCCCGACAGTGAATCTCTTGAATTATCAATCTAACCATGTCCTCAACTCGTCTATTCTGATTTCAAAAAATTCTCAAATTTCTCTCCTGCCATATGTGATAAACAACACATGTTAGCATCAGTCTATATAAGGTTGACGATGATCTTCTCTCTGATGCGAAACTTGAAGCCCAATGGATCTCCTCACTCCATCCTTTGACAACTCTACCAGGACATAAGAATAGTAAAATTTTAAAATATGGTAAAAAAAAAAAAAAAATCAAGTGAAAATGGTATTTGAAATTTAGAGTTGTGTTTGACCATGAATATAATTTTGGGTTGTTTTTAAAGTTTTGTGAGTGATCTGAGCAAAAATATTGAAAAATAGTTTTCAGGATTTTTTCAAATTTTCAAAAATTCTCAAAATGCATATTCAAGTGAAAATTGAAAATTTTATCAACAAACACTAATTTCGAAAAAAGTAAAAAAAAATTGAAAAAAAGAGAAAAATTTCCTATGTCCAAATAGGTATAAAAGGGGAACGTATCTTCGAGTGAAAATTGCTTGCATATTGTATAGTCGTATACCTACAACTAAGGGCGTATATGGATCGGGTTGATTCGGTTTTAACCAAACCAAACCAACTAGATCGGTTTGGTTTTGTCGGGTCTTTCGAATTTTTTGTTACTTAAATATTAATCTAATCTTACTTTGTTAAATTTTTTATAAGTAAATATATATTTAATAAAAATTTAAAATTTTACAGACATATTATCTATTAAAATATTATTATGAGATAATTTAGTAATACATGATAGTTATTTTTTAGTCGTCTGGCAATAATTTTTTGTTAATATACACGATCAAGGTTAACCGAATTTAGTGATCAAACTTAAAAATTAATATGATACCCCATATAGTTGTTGAATATTTGCACTCAAAAATAAATGTTCATGATTCTCATCAGCTTCCTCACACAAAGCACAAGCTGAAGTTGTTATGCTGCCCCATTTCATAAGTTTGTCTCTGGTGTATAACCTCCCTTGTATGGCTATATATACAATGAAGATCTATTTAGGACAACTATCATTGTTGCATAGCAATTTCCTCCATAAAACCTTTACAAACTCTCCCCTTAGCTTGTTATATACATCTCTAATGGAGTAGCAGTTTGCATTAATCACCTCTTCCACTCTAATATTTGCTTCAGTTAAGTACTTTCCAGCTCCTAGAATCTTTTGAGTCAACCATGCTGCTTGTTTAACTCTAACATTCCATGCTTCACCTTGATTTATGTAATACGTGTGCATCCATTGAATCCATAACCGATCCTTTTTTTTGCACAAATTCCAGAGGTGTTTAAGAACTGTTGTTTTGTTCCATGTAATTATATCAGTTAAATTCAAACCTCCTGCAGTCTTAGGCCAACAAAGTTGTTTCCAAGCCATTAGTGCCTTCTTGCTACTACCAGCCTCCCCTGTCAACATAAATCTTTTGCATATAGTTTCAATCTTCAATAGAATCTTTTTTGGAAATGGAAAAATCTATGACAAAAGGATTGAATAAAAATCATAACACTCTTGATCAGTTGCATTCTACTTGCATACGACAAGAATTTTGCTGTCCAGTGCTGCACCTTTGCCAACATCTTATCTAGTATGGGTTGACATTGGGCCATTGATAGTCGTTTTGTACTTAATGGAACTCCAAGGTATCTGAATGGCAGGGACCCTATTAATAATCCCAAACTATGTAAAATCTGTTGTTGAACTTCCATTGACACCCCTCCAAAATATATACAACTTTTTCCTTGGTTAGCAATTAGCCCTGATGAGGTAGAAAATTGATGAAAACAATCATATAACATCTTTGTAGACATTATATCCCCTCTGCAGAATAACAACAGATCATCAGCAAAACTTAAATGTACTATGTTTAACTTCTCAGATCTAGGATGAAAGTTGAAATCTGGCTTGTTCTTCAAATCCTTCATCAAACTTGTCAAATATTCCATTGCTAAGACAAAGAGATATGGTGATAAAGGGTCTCCTTGTCTCACCTCACACTTAATATCAAATGGAACTGTTGGTTTGCCATTTATGACAATTGAATAAGATACTATGGTAACACAACTCATAATACATTTAATGAACTGGCCAGGTATGTTCATTGTTGTGAGAACCTGTTCTAACAACACCCACTCCAGGGAATCATATGCCTTCTGCATATCTATCTTAATCATACATCTAGGAGAAATTCCATTCCCTCCATAGCCTTTCACAAGTTCATGCCCTAACAAAATGTTGTCATTCAATAATCTCCCTGGTACAAAAGCTGCCTGACTCTTATCAACCAAATAATCAAACTTGTTACTATTTTTTATATGATCTTATATAGGATAGTACATCATGAGATAGGTCGATATTGCTTGATTGAGTCTGGATTTTTCACTTTGGGAATAAGAGTGACTGAAGTGCTATTGACTGGCTTATACATTTTACTCTCATTGAAGAAGTTAAGAACTGCTACTTTTACATCCTTCCCAATTATGCTCCATGCTTTCTTGTAAATACATGCATTAAAACCATCACTTCCTGGAGATTTTGAATCATCAATTCCCTGCAAGGCTTTGAACACATCATCACTGGTAAAAGCTGAGATTAATTCCAGTTGTTGTTTCCTTGTTAAAACTGGCCCTTGCTTCATCACATTGCGATCAAAATTGCAGGCAATCTACTAACTGACTTCCCTAGTAAGTTCTTATAGAAACCAACTTCCCTAGTAAGTTCTTATAGAAACCAACTATTTCTTGCTCAATTCGTGCTGCATTTATTATTAAGCTTCCATCTTCAACTGTAAGTATCTTGATTTGATTCTGTGAGGTTCTCCCTTTCATACTAGCAAAGAAAAAAGCTGTGTTAGAGTCCCCTAATTTAAGCCACTGCACCCTTGATTTCTGCTGGTATATAATTTCCTCTATCATACTCCATTTCTCAAGCTTCTGTCTAATGGTTTTTTCTGCTTCAAACATATCAGCAGTTGATGCAATGCTTCTCATCTGTGCTTGGATGTGTTCCAGTTCTTCTCTCATCTGCTTGACCTTTGTAGCTGTACTAACAAACTCCTTCCTATTTAAGCCTTTTAGAGACACTTTCACCTTTTTTAGGTTCTTCCATATGCCTTCCATTTTGATACTCCTGTGTTGCCATCCTTCCTATACAATTAGGCCAAAATCTGGATGATCAGCCAAGCAATTAAAATTGGAATGGCTTCTTTCTGCTATCCATTCTTGCTTCCATCTCTATACATAAGGGAGAATGATCTGAAAAATGAGGATCCATCACTTGAGCTTGCATATGAGGCATTACCATCATCCATTGAGCATTGACTAAAACTCTGTCTATCCTGATATAGACATGGCTATTAGTCCATGTATAACTTTTTCCCACAGTTGGTAATTCAGTCATTCGACAGTCTTCCATAAAGTCTCTAAAATCTTTGACTTCACTTTCCTGCACTAAAGTACCACTAACTCTATCATCCATATTCCTAATTGCATTGAAATCTCCCATAAGTATCCAGGGCATTGTCATCTGTTCCTCCAACTCCTTTAAATCATTCCACAAATCATGCCTATGAGCAATAGTGTGAAGACCATATACATCAGTGAAAGCAAATTGGACAGTAGCATTAGCATTCTGTACTAATCCATGAATGAATTGCGTGTGACTTTTTAAAGGTGTGAACATATTACTATTGGGATCCCACATAAGCCGACATTTGAACACCACTTCCATCCAGCTACTACCTTATTTATTGTATCCTTTACTTTATTATCTTTAATTCTATGTTCTATAACTGCTATCATAGTTATTTTATTCACCTGCAAAAATACCTTCATTTCCTTTTGCGTATATACTTGATTGAATCCCCTTACATTCCATGTGGCTATCTTCATGCTGATATGGATTGATGGGGAAATTTTTATATATTCTCCTTCATACTCCCCTGTCCTTCAACTTTATCTGCCCATCTTGAATGTTCTATCTGTGAATCCACTCCTAAAGGAGTAAAGCCATTGTTAGTGACAAATGTGTACTGCTTAGGACTGGGATAATTATCTTGCAGGCCTTTTCCACTAGATTTTTGCCATGGTACTTTATCAGTCTCTTGTGTTTCAACTTCCTAAGTTTGGTTTGCCTGCCTATCTTTCACCTCATCAGTTTGCTTGGTTTGTACTCTTGCTACCCATTTGATTGTTATTTTTTGGATCAATGCTTGTTGCATATTTCCTCCATTCTTATAGCCTCCGTCTTGTTGATTTGGTGTAGTAACCTTCTGTTTTTGCTAGCCATCTCTTTGCCTTTCTCCATGTGGTTCAGCATATTCTTGTGGACCATTACAATCATGACCAACCTTACGATATTTTTGGCAATACTTTGGCACTCAATCATATTCTACTATCTGTTCAAATTCTTTTCCCAAGGGATCCTGCACTACAATGCTCTTTGGTAACTCCTTGGAAATGTCCATTTCAATTAGAACCCTAGAATAAGAGATTCTAGTTGTACTTGATATACATTCATCAGCATATATCGGGCATCCCAAACCACTTGTAATTCTACTTAGCGTAATCTTACCCAGCAATTCAGAGGCAGATTTGGAAAACTCACCCACAATGGGATAGTCTTCACCATCTCATCATATAAGTCAGCAGACCATGATTTGGGGATAATTGGTTTGTTCCCTATAGTATGTGGCCCTGTATACATTACTTCATTTTTATCCTCGATGGTATTGAACAAGATGACAAAATACCCTTCATTATGATCATAGACTCTTGGTTTAGCAACAAAATTCCAATGGGAAGCTATGAACCTTTCCATAGCTCCAATTGATGGTGAGGCTCCAATAACATACATTATGACTGCCTTCTTTCATTTCTCGGTTTCTTCTGCCATTTACTCTTGTTGCAATTGAACCTTCTTAACTCCATCCTGTATCAATGGAGGTATATAGACAAGCTCCATCCCCCTTTCAGCCAATCTGTTGCCCGCAAATAGGTTCACCCAAGGTTTCTCTAACTTCCCATTATTTGGATCTATCTTCCCCTGTTTAATAGCATTCTCACCTTGTTTCTCAGTACCCTGTTGTTCTTTGTTTCTCCCAAATGCACACGCAAGTATACGTGGTCGTACAAGTAATAAAATGATAAGTCGAGTGTCGAACCCACAGAGACTTGTTTAAACTACTCAGTAAATCACTAAAATTGTTATTCAATCCGGTCAAAATCAAAGTCCAAGAATATGATTATATTAAACTAAAATTCTAAGTAATAACTAAATTATCAAGTAACGAGTTGATTGTTTTGTATTCAATAGAGACAAATATTCCAGGGTTGTGATCAATTCACCATTCATATTGTGTTCTAATTAACTCTCCCTTTCATATAATTCACTCATGGTTGCTAATTAATCGATAATTTCTCTCATAGCCTTCTCCCGAAGTACTGCTCTCCTATTCGAAATAGATTAACGCCTATATTCCTATGAAATTAATCTATTAAGAACGCATTGAGATTCTGATATTTAATTAAGCACAATGACTAGGTATATTCCTATCCTAACTACAAATCCTATCCCCTTAAGGGTTAATATCGCGCTCTCTTCAATTCTTCTCTAATCTATACACGGCTTTCCCAAGCACAACATAGATAGTAAATAGAACCTAACTGCTGGCCAGACAATTAAGCAATTAAACACAGAATTGAAGAAACAATCATATATTGGTGAACTATAATCAAGTTCAAGCTAATGTTAAACAACAATATTCATGGCTAAATCACAACCCCATAACAATAGGTGTTTAGCCACTCATGATGTACTCAAATAATTTCATAAGTGTTGAATAAATTGAAAATACTAGAATAAGATGAAGAAAATTGAGAATTCTCCGCTTCCTAATGATCCCGTGTGTGTTTTTCCTCCAAAGTGGCGTCAATTCCCTCAAAAATATGTTTAGTCTTGATTTTATACGAGTTAGGTAGGTCTAGGGCCGAATAAACCGTGTCCCGAGCAAAATAGGAAAATTCTCCTCCACCGGCGCCTTAGACAGCGCCAGGCGCCCACCAGGGCGCTGCCTCTAAATTGCTCACTGCCTCCACCGCCACAGGTGGCTCAAGGCACTGCCTGTGGCGCCCAAATGCCCATTTCATCCGATTTTGTTAGTTTTGGCTCTAGTTTTGCGCATTGCGCCCCCAATTTCTCCCGAATAATTCCTACACATAAAAACACTTCAAATTAATATAAATCATCAAAATTAACATCCAAAATTCCCGAAACAAAAGTAAAATATGAGGTGATATACATAGAAATATATATATTTTAAGCTAAACATCAACAAACCACACTTAGACTCTTGCTCGTCCTCGAGCAATGAGACAAGCTACTACCCTCCAACACATACAAAGCTCACTATGAAGGAGCATTTTTACTTTTAATCACACACCTTACCCTTGACTATGATCGATACCGGCACACAAGCATGAACATACAAAATTTCACATTCTTCCTGTTTTATCATGCCCAAGTATAAAAATTCAATTCAATCAATCCAATAACCTATTTGCAACCACCCAATCTCAAGAGTCGACTTGTAACCCCTAAGTCCTGTCAATTCATGCACTTACCCAACAAGAAAGTTTACAACATTACTAATCGTTCATGAGATCATGCGCCCTTACCAACAAACAAAATAGTGACTATAACTAGTCCACACATTCAAATATGCTTCTTGAATATAAATTGAGGACATCACACAACTAAACAAAATTCACTCACTCTCACAAAGAATTCATATGCGTCCCGTGATTGTACCATAATCTTGCCCGTAGTGTAGATCTTTACTAATTTAAGCTAGCCAAATCTAGGATATATTTGGTCTTTAAGGTTGTAATGTAGGCTAAGGGACGTGTATGATACATTTAGGAATAGTGACTAAACCTCCTAAGCACTTTAATACACTAAATTCACAATTCAAAATACATATTCTTCTCAACCAATTCACTTGCCACAACCCATATGCAACATAACCATTTTTCAATTAAGCACTCTTCTACTTTCACTAGCATAATTTAATAAGAAGTGGAGGTGTGTATCTTTTTCTACATACTTTCACTATCATTTCTCTCTCTCTCTTTTTCTTACAACAATTTTTTTTTCTTTTTCTACACATCCTCCATACATTAAAGTTCCTTGGCTAGTGACTTTCGATTTCAATTTTTGTGCACCAACGGGCCTTTCTATGTCCCATTCAAAAAAACTAATCCCCAATATCTCACCTTACTTCTTTTAGCGACTAATTGCCTTAGGAGGTAAAGTGCAAAAAATCTCAAATTAAGAACAAAATAGGGGTACGACTTGTAATGTGGGTGCCAAGGAAAAGGTCTATAGGCTCAAAGGGGCTAACAACGGAAGATTTTATTTTTATGTGACAAGCACATCCACGATCAAGCAAGAAAATTCCTACGTCATCTCCTAGATTAGCATAACCTACAATTTCGCTTCGATTAACGCACGGGGCAAGTTCTAGACTACACAGGATAACATTGAAGATCACTAGTCCTCACACACACATTGCACATGACTCAATCACAACGGTTCTGTTCAACTCTCAAGTGAAGCAAGCACACATAATTGAGAAAATTAAGCAATAATACACTATGTGTCCTACAAGTCAAACAACTGAGCTAAGGCGTCACAAAATAGACTATTTCTCTTTACTTAGTCTTCACAAATCAAACCAATTACACGTGAAAGCAGTATGTATGTCATAGCCTGATGTGCCAGCACCAAAGTCACAAAATAGACTATTTCTCTTTACTTAGTCTTCACAAATCAAACCAATTACAGGTGAAATCAGTATGTATGTCATAGCCTGATGTGCCAGCACCAAACATGTCACTGGGAATCTCAAAGTTATTCAGTTTCTTCCTAACTACTCCTAAAAAAATATTAAAGTACCCGGTTCGAGTTACACCCTTGGAAAAGAACCGGTGCCCAAAGAAAAACCAATGGATAATACCTAACTATCCTAAAAACAAAAATAAAAATCTTTTTGGTACTTTTTAATCGGACTTTATCCCTCAAGAAAATTGTCCAATAGATTCATCGTCGGGAAAAGTCCGAGCTTTTTTTCTATTTTTTAAATATTTTTTTTCTATTCTTTTCTTTAACAAACGACTTAAAACTAACTACACAAGATTAACACAACAAGTAGTATTCTTCCTACCCCACACTTAAATTATGCATAGTCCTCGATGCATATATAATTTAAAGAGACAATTAGGGAGAAAATAAATACTCCCTGTCACTCGTAGTCCTCCATATCAGCTGCTTCCGGCTCATCATCATCAGGGCCTAGAGGTACCAAGTCCAGGGGCCCCGTAACCTCGTCACCCCCATCATCTTCTATGTCTGAGCCGCGGAGTGTGTTGGCATCCTCTGAAGAATGAATGGGGATGCCATGTGCAATCCCAAACATCTCTTTGGACGAACTAGACAACTCATTGCGTAATTGCATACACTCCTCATCCATAATGCCAATCCTGCACATTAAAAAGTTTAAATATTTATAAATGTACCTGCTAAAGTTCTCGTCCCTCTCATATCTCGCCGCCTGTGTCAGCTTGGACGATGTCGCCAGTAGTGATGTGATGTCCAGTAGCCTTGTTGGAGCCTCCACCACCTCATCATAACCTGTGTACCCTGGCACCCCTCAGTCCATCAGATAATGGGTGAGTAAATTCCCAAAGAAAAACCGTTTAATATGCCGCCCAAACCTCTTACGGGCCATCTCCCCAAGCATTAATTCACCAACATTGATAGGTATGCCTGTCATCAGAAAATAAATGTCACACACTCTAGCTCGAGTGTAGTCGCTTCTATGCCTGATAGGCATGAGTCTGGCCTGTACCAAGTTCTGCCACACCTTGGCAGTCTTGTTGAAATCTGATCGAACCATGTGAAGATGAATGTTGCCTTGTTTCCTGGTCCATCATTTGAATTCACACCACATAAAGTGTGACGTATCAAGGTGTACTTCGGGTTGCTGACAAATTTTTGTAGTCTTCTTGGATCAACATATTTAACACCCAAATATCTGCATAAGGCCTCCCTAGTTATTGGTAAATCGACACCCTGTACACGCGAGGTACCATGCCCTTGGTGCTAATTTCCATAGAGTTCCCGGACCATGCTTAGATTTGCAGGTCCAGGGCATTTCAAGAGCTTTTCCATGTGCCTTGCGCGGAGTTGGCCAATCACTTCCGGAAAATTTCGCTCTAAAGCCTTGGTGTTTATCCCCATGTCAGAGATGTAGCGACCATATGGCAAAAAATCCCTGTGTCAAGTAATTGCCGAATCATTAATTAAGTCCAACCGGGGCCTGGGTCTCAATGGTTCAGGCTGGGATCCCTCGGCCGGTTACTTTCCCTTAGCTTTTCGTGAGGGGCCTTCTCCTTACTTTCTCTTTTTGGGCGCAAGTGAGGTGGAGGAGGACTTGCCAATGCCCTTGCCCCTATTAGAACCATCACGAGCTATTTTTATCCTGCCACACAATGAACATATGAACATGAGAACTCTCCAAGGATTATACCTAAGGTTGTCATGCAAGTCAACCAATGACCCCACACTCAAAACCAAAGGTGGAATATAGAATATTTCATGATTTCTATTCGAAAAGTGCAAGTGTTGCATTCCAAGACTATGGGTACTCAAGAATTCCCCATGCTATCCACACATATGATTTATCATGACTACATGAATTCATTTCAATGTGAGTAAGAGGCATGTGTGACCCCACTTTCTACAACTACACAACTATACTACATTGGATAATTCTACAACAATTCTACACATACATAACATAAGATACATAATGTAGGAACATGATTTTTCATCAAAACGCAATCCCCTAGCATGTAAAAGCATCCCTATACACCCCATACTTATCCCAAATTCATCCACAAAGACACTCGGTTACTTAGACTTTATTGGGTGTACCCAAAATCATCATCCAACATTTTTACAAACACCTTGTGGGCATAAAGTGTGAGCTTTAGAATTCAACAATGGTGGAAGATGGTGGCCCTCCAAATTTGTAACGAAGTAGAGGGACTTCTAGTTTACTACTCCTTATACATAATAAGCACATAATTTTCAACAATTTCAAGCCACCCACCATAAATTTTCTTAAGAACTCCATAATGGGAAAAATTGGAGATTAGAGCTCTTGGGGGATGGGATATACGTTGTTATCTACAAATTAAAATACAAGAAGAAGAAGAAGAAGAAGAAGAAGAAGAAGAAGAAGAAGAAGAATAAGAAGAAGAACATACATGTGGATTGGAGAAGGAGAACAAGAGAAAACTTGACAAAAAAAATTTGAGAGGGGGAAGGAGGAGAGGGGTCATGGAGAGAGAGAGAGAGAGAGAGAGAGAGAGAGGGAAGAGAGGTGCACTTTTTGCTTATGTTTGGGTTATGGGTAGGAGATGAGTTATAATGTTAGTATGAGTGGGTATTTGGGTTGGGTTAAACGGGTATGGTTTATAAAAACAAAAAAAAAGGAAATTTTTTTTTAAAATAATTTTTTTACCTGTGCTACTGTTTTCAGTGCCCCAGGCAGCGCTGGGCGTTGGTTCGCTGAATTATTATTATTATTATTATTATTATTATTATTATTATTATTATTATTATTGTTATTATTATACTTCCCGATCCCCCAAGCCTTTTAAATACTCAATTACACGTCCTACACCATTATATCTATAGTTTCTACTCCTACAAAGGAAATGTAAAATCTATCTACTCTAACTAAAAAAAATAAAATTAAGAAGTACTATGAACGAAATAAAAATTGGGTTGCCTCCCAACAAGCGCTTGATTTAACGTCGCGACACGACGCAGAGTCTCGCTTACTCATCACCGAGTACAACTTTGGTCTTCTCACGATTAATGGCTCCTCCCCAATAGTGCTTGACTCTATGCCCATTCACCAAAAAATTTCTTTCACCGTGTATAGCTCGCAACTCAAGTTCACCATAAGGAGTGACTCTCACCACCTCAAACGGGCATGACCATCTCGATTTTAGCTTCCTAGGAAACAACCTCAGTCTAGAATTGAAATATAATACCCGTTGGCCTGGCTCGAATTGACGTAGCTTAATGTGTTTGTCATGCCATCTTTTGGTCTTTTCTTTGTAAAGTTTATCATTTTCGTACGAGTGCATCCTGAACTCATCTATTTCATTTAACTGCAATAGTATTTTCTCTCCCATGACTTCAAGGTCCATGTTCAGCTTCTTGATGGCCTAATATGCTTTATGTTCGAGTTCAACGGGCAAGTGACATGCCTTTCCATAGACCAACTTCTACGGTGACGCCCTAATTGGCAGTTTGTAAGCTGTTCTATATGACCATAAGGCATCATCTAATTTTGCGGCCTAATCCTTCCTGTTCACACCCACTGTCTTCTCTAGATTTTGCTTTATTTCTCTGTTCGACACCTCTGCTTGTCCAGTTGTTTGAGGGTGATATGCTGTCGCAACTCTATGACGGACTCCATATTTATCTAGAAGGTTATTCAACAATCGATTGCAAAAGTGGATCCCTTCATCACTAATCAAGGCACGTGCAATCCCAAATCTCAAAAATATATTCTTCTTCACAAATGCAACTATAACCATGGCATCATTTGTTGGCAAGGCAATCACCTCTACCCATTTTGACACATAGTCAACTGCCAGTAAAATGTACTTATTTCCTCTGGATGATGGGAATGGTCCCATAAAATCTATCCCCCATACGTCAAAAATCTCCACCTCCAGGATATTATTCAAAGGCATCTCGTGCCTCCTCGTGATTGTTCCTGTTCTCTGACACTGGTCACACTTTTTAACAAATGCATGGGCGTCTTTGAATAGAGTTGGCCAAAAGAACCCGGATTGTAGTACTTTTGCCACTGTTCTATCGCCACCATGATGGCCCCATAAGGCGATGCATGACAATCATACAACAATAATTCCACCTCTTTGTCTGGAATGCATCTCCTCATCAACTGATCAACACATTGTTTGTAAGAGTATGGCTCATCCCAGTATTAGAACTTCATATCATGTAAGAACATCTTTCTTGCCTCAGATTCAATTTCTGGCGGAAGTACCCCACTCACAAGATAATTCACATAATCAACATACTATGGAGGAGGGTCTTGGGTTACAGCAAAAAGTTACTCATCGGGAAATACTTCTTTGATTTGTCCACCCTCCTCCACATGGTCATGATTTTCCAGCCCTAATAGATGGTCAGCTACCTGGTTCTCAGTGCCCTTTCGATCTCTTATCTCCACATTAAATTCCTGCAACAACAAAAACCCAACACATCAATCTATCTTTAGACTCTTTATTTGTAAATAGATACTTGATTGCTGCATGATCGGTGTGGACTATGACTTTTGTTCCCACCAAGTATGCCCGAAATTTCTCAAAGGTCCACACAACAGCTAACATCTCCTCAGTGGTGGTGTAATTCAACTGTGCATCATCAAGAGTTTTACTCGCATAGTAAATGGAATAAAACACCTTGTCTCTCCTTCGACCTAACACTTCCCCAATAGCATGGTCACTGGCATCACACATCAGTTCAAATGGTAGGGACCAATCTGGTGCAACAATTATGGGGGCAACTATCAATTTCTTTTTGAGTTCTTCAAATGCCTTCAGACAGGCTTCATTAAACGTGAATTTGACATCTTGTTCGAGCAATCTGCACAAAGGAGTAGCAATTTTAGAATTAAAGAGCCTATAGAATCCTGCATGTCCCAAGAAACTCCGGACACCCTTCACAGAAATTGGTGGAAGTAATTTTTCAACCACCTCCACTTTTGCCTTATCAACTTCAATTCCACTCCTAGACACTCTGTGACTCAAAACGATGCCTTCCTACACCATAAAGTGACATTTCTCCCAATTTAATACCAGATTGTTTCTTCACAACGGGTTAATACCATACTCAAAATTTTCAAATAATCATCACAAGATGACCCAAAGAATGAGAAGTTATCCATAAACACCTCCACGAATTTTTCCACCATATCAGTGAAAATAGCCATCATACATCTCTGGAGGGTGGCTGGTGCGTTACAAAGACCAAACGACATCCACTTGAAGGCGAAAGTGCATAAGGACAAGTAAACGTGGTCTTCTCCTGATCCTCTAGGCATATGACAATCTGATTATATTCCGAGTACCTATCAAGAAAGAAATAATAATCATGTCCCGCTAACCTGTCCAACATTTGGTCAATGAAGGGAAGTGGGAATTGGTCCTTGCGGGTTGCCTTGTTGAGACTTCGATAGTCAATGCAAACTCGCCATCCCGTAACAATGCGAGTAGGAATTAGCTCATTTTTATCATTCTCAATCACAGTCATCCCCCTATTTTGGGCACACATTGAACTGGCCTTACCCAGTTGCTGTCAGAAATAGGAAATATGATACCTACATCAAGCAATTTTATGACTTCCTTCTTCAAGAATTCTTTCATAATGGGATTTAACCTCCTTTGCTGCTCAACACTCGGGCGATGTCCATCTTCCAAGAAGATTTTATGCATGCAAAATGAAGGACTGATTCCTTTAATAACTGCAATTGTCCACCCAATCACCTTTTTGTGATCATGAAGTACTCTGAGTAATTTCTCTTCTTGTGTGTTAGTCAGGCTGGATGAGATGATCAAGGGAAATGTCTCGGAGTTCCCCAAATAAGCATAGCGCAGATGTGCTGGAAGGGGCTTAAGTTCTAACTTTGGAGCTTCCTCAATAGATGATTTAGGAGGGGTCAGAGTAACAGGCTTGTTCAGCTCCTCAAATCTTCCTAACCCGTGGACATAATTGCAGGATATATCAAGTACTTGCTCAATTTCTTCCCTTGTTTCATCTTTACTACCTTCTTTATTCCCCAATCAAGACTCGTTCAAGAGGGTCAACAGGGATCATATAAGGAACCACTGATGCATCATTGCTTTCCACCACAGAAATCATGGATAACTCTTCATAGTGGGATGGTAATTTGAGTGCTTTATATACATTAAATACCTCCACTCGATCACCAACTCTCATCGTCATCTTCCCTTCACACACATCAATAATAGCTCGTCCCGTGGCTAGGAAGGGACGCCCCAAAATGAATGGAACTTCCTGATCGGGCTCGTAATCCAGGATAATGAAATCAATAGGGAATATGAAAGATCCCACTTGAACTAGCACATCTTCAATAACTCCTTCAGGATGAGTAAGGGAGCGATCAGCCAACTGTAAGATTACTGTTGTTAGGCGTGGCTCAACCAACCCTAACTATCTGAACACAGATAGAAGCATCAAATTAATGCTCGCCCCAACAGAGAGAATGGAAAAAGTGTGAGCCTCACATAGTCTGGAGTAACCCCATTAGTGATATAAGTATCGCTAATCTCCAAAAAGTTCAAAATATGTTGTTGTGGATCCTCTTTTGGAAGACCCATAAACTGCCCATTTGCATGAACTGGATTATGCTCTATTTCAGCTCAAAGTGCCCAGTGATTCTGGGCTTAACAATGCTGGAGGTAACATTAGCAATGCTGGGAATTGCCACCTCCTGAATAGCCATATGTTGCTCCTCTACCATAATCACAGGAAATTGAATGAGTGCCTGAATATTATCTGTATCCCTTGCTTCCCTCAACCTCGAGTGAGATGTTCTCTCAGGTTCGGGGTCAAAGCCGTTGAGTCTATCCTGGCTTCTGACCCTAACATTCAATAAAAGTTCCTGAGATTAGAGCAATAATCAAGTAACATTAGACTAGATGAAAATAAAAAATTAAAACAAAAACTAGAAAGTATTCTATATTCAAATCCCCGACAACGGCGCCAAAAACTTGTTACTCCCAAACGCACATGTAAGTATATATGATCGTACAAGTAATAAAATGATAAGTTAAGTGTCGAACCCACAAAGAATTGTTTAAACTACTCACTAAATCACTAAAATTGTTATTCAATCCGGTCAAAATCAAAGTCCAAGAATATGATTATATTAAACTAAAATTCTAAGTAATAACTAAATTATCAAGTAAGGAGTTGATTGTTTTGTATTCAATAGAGACAAATATTCCAGGGCTGTGATCGATTCATCATTCATATTGTGTTCTAATTAACTCTCCCTTTTATGTAATTCACTCATGGTTGCTAATTAATCGATAATTTCTCTCATAGCTTTCTCCTGAAGTACTACTCACCTATTAGAAATAGATTAACGCCTATATTCCTATGAAATTAATCTATTAAGAACGCATTAAGATTACAATATCTAATTAAGCACGGTGACTAGGTATATTCCTATCCTAACCACAAATCTGCTCTCCTTAAGGGTTAAGATCGTGCTCCCTTCAATTCTTCTCTAATCTATACACGACTTTCCCAAACATAACATAGATAGTAAATAGAACCTAACTGCTGGCCAGACAATTAAGCAATTAAGCACAGAATTGAAGAAACAACCATATATTGGTGAATTATAATCAAGGTCAAGCTAATGTTAAACAACAATTTTCATGGCTAAATCACAACCCCAGAACAATGGAGGTTTAGGCACTCATGGTGTACTCAAACAATTTCATAAGTGTTAAATAAATTGAAAATACTAGAATAAGATGAAGAAAACTGAGAATTCTACGCTTCCTAATGATCCCGTGTGTGTTTTTTCTCCAAAGTGGCGTCAATTCCCTCAAAAATATGTTTAGTCTTGCTTTTATACGAGTTAGGTAGGTATAGGGCTGAATAAACCGTGTCCCGAGCAAAATAGGAAAATTCTCTGCCACCGGCACCCTGGACAGTGCCAGGCGCCCACCAGGGCGCTGCCTCTAAATTTCTCACTGCCTCCAGTGCCACAGGTGGCTCAAGGCGCTGTATGTGGCACCCAAACGCCCATTTCGTTCGATTTTGTTCGTTTTGGCTCTAGTTTTGCGTGTTTCTCCCCCAATTGCTCCCGAATCATTCCTACACATAAAAACACTTCAAATTAATATAAATCATCAAAATTAACATCCAAAATTCATGAAACTAAATTAAAATATGATGCGATATACATAGAAATGTATATATTTTAAGCTAAACATCATTCTTTCTCTATAATTGGTTTACTCGTGCTAGCAACAACCTTTGGAGAGGTAATTTGGCCCAATTCTTAGTCTTCTCAGCCATTTGCACAACAATTCTATCTAAATTAATCAATGGAACAGTGTTACCTCCTGAGGTTATTGATCCGATCTTCCCTACCGTAGCTTTAGGCGTTGAATTCAGTTCACTAGTGGTTATACTGCTCGAACCTACTGGTGAATTCAACTTCATGACATTTGCTCCTCCTGACTTAGTTAGTATCGATTTTTTCCCCTTTTTACTAATTAGGGTTTCATTAGAAGAAGAAACCCTGCCTTTTTCACCACTGCAATAACATGATACTATGAAGTCAACCGGTTGGATCTTCGTCGTATTTTGCTTTGGTCGTCCTCGCCCCATTTCTGGCCAGCGTTGTTTAGCATACACGCTTAACATACGCCGAGAGAGAAGAAGGAGAGTTCTTTCTCATCAGAAGTTACAAACACATATATTGTATGTTAGTCAGTTTTTTAATTTCTGCCGAGACAGCAAAGTCGATAGCTACAAAAGGACAATCGCAGGCACGGGGAAGGCAAATAAAGCTAGAATTAGTAGTTCTTGTTGTTGTTGTATTGTCAGAGTGGATGAACTTATGACATTCACCTAGATTACAACAAAAAGGAGAAATAATGAGTATGAAAATTAGCAAGACTACTGTTGTGATGTTCTAAACGTCAATACCACACAATAGGGGGGGGGAGGGTGATTTGTGTGGTGTCCAATTTTCGCGTGCACTAGTTATAGAAGGACCAGGTTCTTCTATGTGTTCCAACCTCTACTGTTTGTGGAATAATAAATACAGAAAATAAAGAACACAAAGATTTTTACGTGGAAAACACCTGGCTCAAAAGGTGAAAAAACCACGACCTACTACCCAGTAGGTTTTTCTCCAAACACTTCACTATAACACTGAGCCAACAACAAAGTTTACAAACTCTTGCAAACCTAAGGATTAACGCTAACCCTTATAGTAACCAACCACAAGTTGTTGTGACTACTTCAAGTTAACTCTAAGTTGAAAGATACAACTCAGGTACCTAGAAACAGATGAAGACTTCTTTGAGGAAGTCTTGGCTTTCTTGGTCATAGGGGTCTAAACCTCTACCTCTTCCACTTTTTCACTTTGATGGAACATGTCCATCTCATCCACTTCAATAGCCTCAATAGGCTCAACAACCTTTTCTTTCCCCTTTTCCACACTTTTCTTCTTACTCTCCTCTAAAGCTCTCTTCAACTCGTCCTCATTTTTATTTAACTTGCTCCTTGTAGTTCTTCCTCTTGGAAGAGAAATATCAGAAGTCTCAGAAGAAGCAACTTTCCTTTTCTTGTTGACTTTTGCTGTGCCAGGGGTTGTAGCCTTAGGAGTTTGTTTCTTCTTAGGTTTGTAACTATTACCTATCTTTTTAGTAGAGCCGCCAGTGTTTCTTCAACATATGAACCAGGTTCATCTGCTTGCTTTCCAAGATTCACTAGTCCTTCAACATCTTTTCCTGATCCACTTCCCCCTGCGTTCTTGCTACTTTCTTCCTCCTTCTCTGGCTCAGCTCCACAAATAGCCATTCTAACATATTCATAGGTGGGTGAAGAATCAACCACTTCTTTCCCTTTTCCTCTTCTCATTACTCCGTACTCCCTCACTCTCCTTTTCTTTTTCTATTTTATTTTTACCTCCTCTCCTTCTTGTCTCAAGAGTTTCCACATCTACCACAAACCCAACCAGTATGAACTTATTTTCTAAGTTTTCAGCGACCTCAGAAGAAGGTTGTGGTACAGAAGTTACCTGTTCAGAATCGGAAGACCCAATTTCTTCCCCCTCAGTCCCCGACTTGAAAGAGTCATCGGAAATTTGGGAATGGTTCTTTAAGGGAGGGGAGGGCTTGAATGAAATTTTAGTTTTTAATAGACGGTTAAGGCTTCCCTAGAAACTAGGTATTTTAAATTGGTGAGGATTCTTGTTGATACGGAACTGGTTCAAAGTCAATTGGATAGGCTTTTGAAGATTTTGGACTTGAGTAAGACTCTGCTCATGATTTAAATATTAGTATTTTAAATTGTGCAAAGTGTAGAACACATACCTTGCTATTCAGATGAACCAGCACTGATGAACCAGGTTCTTCACTAAGAATCCTCTTGATCATGTCTTAATTTGCCAAAATAGAGAAAATTTCATTAGAGATCAGTGAGTCATATTAACACATGGTACATGAGTATACTTTTTACAGTATGAGGCTGAGCAAAGATTAATCTAGTTATTTACACAAACTCCAGATTTTCTATCCAAAAAAACATTTTTTTCATTTTTTTCTTTCATGTACAATCTGAAATGGTTCATTAGGCGATCTTAATCATCCCTAATTCTAACCTGTTGCTTTCAAAGTTCTCTCTACTCAGTGTTTTTGTGAAGATGACATCTATTTGCTTGTCAGTAGCACAAAATTTCACAGTGATCAAACCCTTTTCATAGTTTTCCCTCAAAAAGCAATGACTAACATCTATGTGATTAGTTCTTTTGTGATAAACCGGGTTCTTGGTCATACCAATTTCATTAGTGTTTTCACCAAAGATATGGATACAACCTACATCAATCCCACAATCCATTAATTGTTGTTTGATCCACAACATTTACCACAACATGAGGTAGCAGCAATATACTCAGTTTCAACAGTAGATAAGCCCTCAGAATTTAACCTTTTTGGTGGCCCAAGACACAAGACATGAGACAAGAAAGTGTGTCATACCAGAGGTACTCTTATCCACAAGAAAAGCTGCATAGTCAACATCATCATATCCCACTAAGTTGAAATTACTACCTTATGGATACCATAGACAAAGGTCAGTGGTGCCTTTTAGATATCTTAAGATCCTCTTGACAGCAGTCAAGTGAGACTCCTTTGGATTTTCCTAGAATCCAGCACAAGGGCCTACACTAAAAATAATATCAGGTCTGCTAGCAGTGAGATATAACAAAGAGCTAATCATTCCCTTATACATCTTCTGATCAACATATGAACCGGGTTCATCTGTATCCAATTTCGTGGATGTTGCAATAGGAGTGTCAATTTCTTTGGATGTTCCTTCCTGGTTTTGTTACTGAGGAATAGGTTCATGGATAGGTTCCCTCGAGGTTTAAGGATCGGTTCCTCTCTAGTCCGTTCCCCCTTTCACGTTGCCCTTGGGTGGAAGGACCTGCTCCATCACCTGTTCCTTCCTATGATGCTGCTTCAGGCTGGACTATGGCTTCATCATTTGAGTTTCTTGTCAGTCCAATATCTTCATCATCTTGTTCCTGCCTCTTAGAAAGAATGTTAGTTTCAAAAACAACATGCGCACTTTCTTCTACACACATAGTTCTTTTGTTATAGATCTTAAAAGCTTTACTATGTGAAGAATATCCTAAGAATACTCCCTCATCACTTCTGCGATCATACTTAGCTAGGGAATCTTTGACATATTGTGCACAAAACACTTGCATCCAAAGCCCTAAGATGGATATATTTGGCTCTCTCCCTTTAAGTAACTCATAGGGAGTCTTCTCAACAAGAGGTCTGGTCATGCACCTATTTATGATGTAACATGCAGTGTTCACAGCTTCTGCCCAGAAGCTATGTGGCAGTTTACTAGAAAGAAGCCTTTTCCTAGCCATTTCTTCCAATGTCCTATTCTTTTTTTCAACTAAACCATTTTGTTGTGGAGTCCTAGGTGCAAAAAAGTTATGATCTATGCCATGCACATCACAAAATTCAGCAAATTTAGCATTTTCAAATTCAGTACCATGATCAGACCTAATTGATGCAAGTTGATTACCTAGTTGTTTTTGAGTTTTTCTAACAAAGGAAGTGAACATGTCGAATGCTTCATTTTTAGATGTCAGAAACAGTGTCCAAGTAAACCTAGAGTAATCATCAACAAGCACCATAACATATCTCTTACCACCTCTGTTCAGAGTTCTCATTTGTCCAAAAAGATCCATGTGGACCAGTTCCATCGTTATGGTGGTACTTACCATTTTCTTGCTTTTGAAAGAGGGTCTTACCTGCTTCCTCCTTGCACAAGCCTCACAAACTTTGTCTTCCCTGAACTTAATGTTAGGCAGTCTTATCACCAAGTCCTTGGAGACTAGTTTGTTGAGTTGGCTTAAACTAGCATGTCCAAGTAGTTTGTACCAAAGGAGGAGATCATTATTCAACACACTTAAGCAAGTAAGTTCATTTTCTAAAAGTGTGGACAAATCTACACTGTAAATATTGTTTACTCTTTTCCCTGCAAAACAATCTTGTCAGTGGTAAGATTTATCACAAAAGATTTGGTAGTGGTGAATGCTACCAAGTTACCTTTATCACATAATTTTGATACACTGATTAGGCCATATTTTAGGCCATCTATCAAGTAGACATTCTCAATAGAGTGAGAATCAGTCTTACCTACATTTCCAACTCCAATGATTTAACCTTTCTTCCCATTTCCAAAGGAGACATTACCTCCTTTGAGGTCCTCAAGTGAAAGGAACTGGTTCTTGCTACCTGTCATATGCTTTGAGCAGCCATTATCCGTGTATCATATTTGGCTACACCCCTTCACTTGGACCCACAAAAGAAAATCAGGGGTTAGTCTTAGGAACCCAAACTAGTTTGGGTCCCTTTCTATAGGAAAAAGGGTGAATCAACTTCTTTTTGGTCCATCCTGGTATCCTACTTTTCCCTTGAACATATATTTTATTCTTTTGACTAGCCTTTTCTTTTTCATTACATTCACTTTTATAATGACCAGTCTTACCACAGTGTGTGCAGATTCTGTTCTCAGGAAGTGTGAGGTACTTGCTTTTGGGATCCCAGTTAGGTGCAGGGGTCCCGTAGCCAAGTCCTCTCTTATTGCTACTGTGGTGTTCATTTATCCATGAAAGTGCATCGGAGGACCTATTCCATTTACAGGTTCTGTCTAACTCGTGCTTAACCTTGCTTAGATCCTCCTTAAGGACTCTTATCTGCTCATCTCTTTTGTACAACTCGTCTTTCATTTTTCCTAGGTTTTCTTCTAATGTGAGTTGTGTGTGATCAGCTTTCTTTTGACCTATTCCTAATTTCAGTTTCAGATTTTCAGATCTTAGCTCTAGGACAGTGGTGTCAAGTTCATGAACCTGGTTCTTTAATTCAGTATTTTTACTATCACTTTCACTAGCCCTAAGTCCCAGATTTGTTCACTTAGCTTTCAAAATCACACACTCCTTAGACAGTTGTTTCTTTTCATTGTTTAGATCCTCAGATTCATCAATGAAATCTAAGAGTAACTCAGATAGCCTTTCTTTAGACAAACATTTAATCTTGTCTTTGAGATGAATTATACTTACCTCAGATTCCTCATCGGATTCTCCAATTGCCATGAGTTCTTGTTCATCTCTATCTTCATCCTCTGAATCTTCATCTGAGCTTTCTCCCCAGGCAGCAACCATAGCCTTTGTTGATCCTTTGTTCTTCTTGTGTTGAACCTGTTCCTTCTTCCTGTTCCTTCGTTCAGCTCTTTTATTCTTCCATTCAATTTCCCATTGAGGGCAGTTTTTGATGTGGTGATCAGTCTTGCCACACTTGTAACACCCCTCATTGGTTTGTTTTTCATGAACCCTTGGTTTGTTGTAGCTTCCACTTCTTGAAGTCCTTTGTGATCATAGCCATTTCATCTTCTTCTAGATCAGATCCTTTAGTGATTCTGAGTGCCAAGCTCCTTTCCTTCTTTGGTACATCCATATTCTTGGTTTGCCTTTTGTTGTAGTTTTCTTTTCATGAACTTGTTCCTTCTTTCAAATTTCTCCTTTTTCCACTCGACTTTCCACATAGGACAGTTCTTGATCATGTGGTTCTTTTTACCACATTTGAAGCATCCATCAGTCATCTGCGAGTGATCTCTTCTCCTCTCATTCCACAAAGAATAATAGTGATCATTGAATAGTGGTGGATTGCTCTTTACACTTTTCAAGTGGTGCATTCAGCTTGATCTTTTCCTAAGGTGTTAGCCTCTTCAAGTATAACCCCCTCTGATACCTATTGATGTTCTAAACTTCAATACCACACAATAGGGGGGGTACGATGATTTGTATGGTCCAATTTTCGTGTGCACTAGTTATAGAAGGACCAGGTTCTTCTATGTGTTCCAACCTCTACTATTTGCAGAATAATAAATACAGAAAATAAAGAATACAGAGATTTTTACGTGGAAAACACCTGGCTCAAAAGGTCAAAAAACCACGACCTGCTACCCAATAGGATTTTCTCCAAACACTTCACTACAATACTGAGCCAACAACAAAGTTTACAAAGTCCTGCAAACCTAAGGATTAACTCTAACCCTTATAGAAACCATCCACAAGCTGTTGCGACTACTTCAAGTTAACTCTAAGTTGAAAGATACAACTCAGGTACCTAGTACAATTTGCTTCTAAGAAAGCTGAAAGGTACAACTCAAAACGCCTACTACACTTTGAACTAGAAATAAAGAAAGACATATAAAACTCTTTTATGGAGCTGGTTCTTCAATCTGGTTCGTGTAGCTTCAGGATCACACTCTTGAATCTCACACGAATTGCTTGCAAAATTTCCTTGTTATTTTTATCTCAATTCACGTGTTGCTTCTGCTTTTGTGCGTGCCTTTGCAATAAGAACATTCTTCAATATATAGAAGTTAGAAGATAAGGAATTAACTAGAATCCTAATGCAACTCTTCCTTGGTGGAAGAGTTCTAGTCAAACTCAACTCCTCAAATCCTTCCTTATCTTAGATTCTGTTCTTATTGAGTAAGGAGTCCTTCTCCTTGTCATTTTGCAATCTTTTCGATCAGGAGATATCTCTTATTTCCCATATTTCGTTTATCTCCTGCATGTGCACCTCACGTGCCTTTAACTCTGCATGTGTCTATGTCTCTACTGATGGACCTAGTTCATCTTTGAGTTCCTTTGTCAATCTTCAAAACTATTCTCTTTCCTGGGCCAACATGCTGTAAGAGTTGAGATTTTTCTTGCCATGGCAAAAATTGGCTTAAAACATGAGTCGAAAGGTGATAGCCGCCCGTAAAGTTAAAGTGTGTAAGGATTCATATGTTTTTTTTAAGATTAAGACGTTTGAACCTGAATATCAAGATGTGTATTAAGATTATGACATCTGAATCTGAATACACATCTGAATATTAAGATGTGTATTAAGATTTGAATACCAAATGATTAAGACTGTTTGATTTTTAACATCTGAATGTATAAGATTTATTTTTATTTGAAAATTAACAAACATAAAATTCAAATGAAATACTAATAGTTGTAGGTGGTGATGGCTAACGGGTGAAAGCCGACTAGAGGCGGCGGTTGGTGGTAGTTTTGGTTGATGGTGGTGGTGGTGGGTGGTGATAGTTAATAATGGCGGGTGGTGGTGGGTGTTGGTAGGTTATAATGATGAGTCATACCGGCTGTGGTTGTTGATGGTGATGAGGTAGTTAGTTGTGGTAGTTGAGGTGAATGAGTGTTGATTGTGATTGAGAATGATAGTGGTGGCAGTGGTGGAGATGGTGGATGGTGATAGTTAATAATGGTGGCGGCTATGATTGATGATGATAGCGGCGTGGTGGTGATGGTGGTGATATGATAGTGGTTGATAATGGTAGACGATGGCGGCAGTTAATAATGAATATGGATGATAGCATCTTAATGAAATTAAGTCTCTGTTATAGATCTTAATCTAACTGACCTATTCAGACTCATTAAGTGGTTGTGAAGTAAAAAAACAAACAAACATACTTAATGATTAAGATCTGAATAATTAAGATTCAGACTTTAAATACAAACACACTTAATGTCTGAGATATGAATGATTAAGATTCAGACATCCGTTAAGTGGAAATAAATGAGGCCAAAATGACTTTTTCGGACAAAATTTAAAGGGAAACTTATGCCTATTCTCTATAATGTGAGCAATCACTATTACGAGGCCTAAATATATGCAAAATTGTGTTTCAACACAACTCCACCAAATAAGTTTTTGCATTTTTTTTCGCAAAATTGAATTCAATATTCCGAGGTTAATGCCAGAATTTTCATTTTTTTTTATTTTTTTTCATCTCTGTCCTCTGTGCCGATTTTTCATACAAATTACATGGCTCCATCGCATCGAATGTTCCCAGAATTTGGAATACTACATCTGGTGGATAAGTTTTCGTCTATTGTAATTTCAAGTCCTTATGTCGTTACGTGTTAACTACTGTTGTTAAAACCCACCTTTAATTAGTTTGTTAAATCTAAATCATTGAAATTGAAAGTGGACATATGTCAGTCGTCCAAGTAAGAGATTGAGAATAATTAACTATATCGTCGTTCACACTAAAAGTAGCATAATAATTATTCCCTCTATCTCATATTATGTGTCGTGTTCTCTGTTGTCGATACTGTGTTAAAACAAAAATTAGAAAATTGTTATAAGAAACAAAAAATCTGTAAACGATAAGAAATATTCCGAGTCCACAATTTCTTTGTGCGTCCTTAAGGAATTTAAACCCCCTCACATGCCAAGGTAATGGATTAAATCCTCCCAGGATGAAACGGAATAAACCTTCCTGCAACAGTGGAAATACAAATTACAGGATACCAACGAACTCAAAGAACGGAGCAAAATCACACTTACGAATTTGAGAGAGAGACTGCGAACTAGAATGCAGTACTTTTCAGAAGAAAATTCTGGATTTTCAGTAAGTGAAAAGGAAGCCATGCCTCAGAATTTATAAGTAGTGTGATGACTGTTCAGGAAGAGGTTTCTGTTCAGAAGGGAAAGACATTGTTCAGCATTTTGGATTATACGTTTAAGTTATTTCCGTTAATGAGATCGATCGATCCAAATCCAAATCCAAATTCGAAGCTGAAGCCGAGCCGAGCGACGATGACGGTGCGAGGGTTCATTCTCTTCAACTCCTTTTAAGAGATCAAAGAAGTGATTCTATATTTATACACACAAGTGTAGTTGTCTTTCAGCAATGTGGTACAAAGTTCATGGCAAAGCTCACTTGATTCAAATTTTCATTTCTCTCCATTTTATTTCCCACTATTTTCCAATTCACACTCCTTGTCTTTAAAGCCCAATGGCTTTAAAGTCCAACAATCCCCCAC
>ML357610.1:0-19147 GCA_005239505.1 Nicotiana paniculata | reverse complement strand
ATTATGCACTTAGCGTGCTTGTGATCGATATTCAGTAATTTGTAATAGTGAGCAAATCAGATCCGTATATATATCCTCTTATGTAAATTTCATGTGTGGATCGGGTGGCACGTCTCCACGGATTTGTTATTCGGATCGGGTTGCACACCGCAATAATGTGATGATCAGTAAGGTTCCTATATTTATTCTTTCTTATGTTCTGCTTACTATTTTCTGAGAAAAGTTCATATTAGTTGCGTGAGTTGAATAGTCCCTTCCTAAGTCGTTTCGTATTATCATGTTCGAGTTATGGCCTATTGGCGCAATGTGGTACCATGTGAGGTTGTTGGTCATGTTTGGGGTGATTTGTGTCTGAGCAGTTCGTACTGGGTGAGACGAGATTATCGGATCATGGATCAGGGCGATAAGGTTATGTGAAGTGTATATTAAAGAACAAATACCATTATTCAGGTTCGTAATGAGGTGATGATTCTAGTCAAGATGAGATATTCAATGTCTGTTAACTCTGGAGTTGGGTATGAATTTCTACATATCTCCTCCATTGTGGTGGTATCGTCAGCATTATAGCAGGATGTATGTATATATATCATGAGGTGCATTGGGAGCATCAAATTCGTGGAATTTTGGCTATTAAGGTTCAGGGAACGTCATTGTGGTTAGATGATGAATTTTGCGGTGCATGGTGCTAATTCAACAAAGGTATGCAGTCATGTTCTGGTATATCGTGTGGTGGTTGATACGGTGTTTATATATTGGAGCTAGGCCTGGCAGAGAAAATTTCAAGTCTTGGAACTGGATTATGAGCTTATTATATGGATAAGAGAAGAAATCTTCAGATTTGATCAAGCTAATGTTCTCAACTAGGTTGTGGTATCACGGGCAGGTGCTCGGGGTGTTAAATAGTGATTTCAGATAACTCTAGAGCAGTTCTTAGCACGTTCGAGGATGAACGCCTGTTTAAGTGGGGGAGAATGTAATGACCCGACCGGTCATTTTGAGCTCTAGCGCGTTGTTCAGCGGTTTGAAGTCATGAGCAGCTCCATTTCAGGTATTATGACTTGTAGGTGTGGTTGGAATTGAATTCCGGAAAGTTTAGAGTTGATTTGGAAAGAAAATTCTCATTTTAGAGATTGGAATTTTGAGTAAACGACCTCCGAATCAGGATTTAAAGGTTCTAGCAGGTTCGTATGATGATTTCGGACTTGCGCGTATGTCCGGATCGGGTTTTGGATAACTCGGGAGTGTTTCGGCGTATATTGTGGAAGTCAACATTTTTGAAGAATTTCCTAAGTTTGGCTTGAAGTGCATTTCAGTGATGTTGATGTCCGTTTGGGATTCCGAGTCTGGGAATATCTTCGTATGGTGATTTTGGAGTTGGGAGCGCGATCGGAAGTGAATTTGGATGTCCGTAGGTCATTTTGAAGTCATTTGGCTAAAGATAGAAATTTGAAGGTTTTTGAGAAATTCGACCGGAAGCGGAAATTTTGATATCAAGGTCGGAATGCGATTCCGGAAGTTGGAGCAGGTTCGTAATGTTGAATATGACTTGTGTGCAAAATTTGGGGTCAACCGGACGTGATTTGATAGGTTTCGCCATCGGATGTAGAAGTTGGAAATTTCTAAGTTCCTAAATTTGGGATTTGGGTGCGATTCGTGGTTTCGATGTTGTTTGATGTGATCAGGATTTCTTCATGCAATGTCAAGATAAGTAACTCCTTCATGTTTCTAAGTTAAACACAAGATTATATGCATGGATTAGACATGGAAATTAGTAGGAGAATTGGGAACTCTTGAAGAAACCTAGAAAATGGTAATTTGGATTTTTAGCCACGAATTTGAGCATGGAATTTAGAGTAAATCGTATATTTGAGGTTGTAAGGCTATGGGTAGAATATATCTTCGAGAAATTTTGGATTCCGGGCACGTGGGCCTGAGGGCATTTTGGTCATTTCACTAAGCGGGGTTGGAAAATTATATAATTTGGAATTGTTGCAAATATTAGGGTATATTTTCATTGGGTTGCCATTATTTGGATAGTTTTGGGGGCGTTGTGCGTCCGTTGGAGTCTTCGGAAGGGCTTGGAAGTCGGTTATGGAATTTCGGAGCGAGGTAAGTCTCCTTTCTAACTTTGTGAGGGGGAATTGTTCCCCTAGGTGAATTAATTAAGTATGTGCTATTATCTTCTGGGGCTACGTACGCACGAGGTGACAGGAGTCTGTACGTAGCTACTATTATGCCATGTCCGGGTAGTCTAGGACCCACTAGCATGCCTTACGTGTTGTACCTGTGATCCTGCCTGTGTTATTAAACTGCTAATATAATCGAAATCGTAATTGAATATCTAAAAGAAGACTAGAGTTCATTTTGTTAATCATCTAGAAAGAGAATTGATTCCTCCGTGGATAATTGTATACATGGTAGGGTTATATTATGGTATATCATTAAACTTGAAAAATGAGTTTCAAAACAAAGATTTAAGAGCTATATTTCATGTTCCTTTAAAAAGAATTTTACCACTTTCCTGAGAAAAACTGCTTTCTTGATAAAAATGTGGATTTATTGTGTGAACATGTGTATCTTCGGGTGCCTGAGTTGCATCTATGATTCACGAGCAGGATGACCCCGTATTTGTGTGTATTCTTATGAGCACCTGAGTCACAGGTATGATTCTCGAGCAGGATAGCCTTATTATTTATGTATAACCGCGTCACATAATCATATTCGCGAGCGGGGCAAATAGATGCATCTATGGTTCGAGCCGTTCGACCCTCAGCAATGCACAGTTTATTATTGTTGGTCCGCGCCATTTGACCCTCGGCATTGCTTGCGCATGATATTTACTGCATAGTTGCTATGATTTGTGTCTGATTACTGGCCTGGAATTTTAAGCTGTCAACTGAAATGACAGAGATTTAAAGTTATTAAAGATTTTGGAAGAAGTTGTTCCTTCCCGTTGATTAAATTTTTATTTGATTAAATCACCCATGATGATTAATCGTTATTAATATGACGAAGAGTTAAATTGTTAAATGTGGAAAGAGTTTATAATAATTATTCCTGATTTTAATAGATTGCCTATGATATTCATGCTTAGTGTCATACTTGAATATTCTAAATTGACTTGTAGCAAGTGTCTAATTTGACCTCTCGTCACTACCTCTCTGAGGTTAGGCGAGCGACTTACTGAGTACACGCTATTTTTGTACTCATGCTACACTTGCTGTGCATTTTATTGCACATGTACTTTCATAGCAATGTGGAGGATTCGGAGACGTAGGCGAGCTGCATCATCCGGAGGCGATCCGCAGCTGCCAGAGTCTCCCTCGTATTTTTTATTTATTTTCATTTTTAATTTCCTTGTCCAATTTGTATTTCGGACTGGCTTTGTGATGATTATATAAATTCTTAGAAATTGCTCATGTACTTGTGACACTGGGTTCTGGGATGTGTTGGGATATATTTGCTAAACTGTAATATTCAAACCATTGTTTTACTTAACAGATTTTTATTTAGTTAATATGTATTAATGTGAGAGGAAACGTTTTTCATAAATATTTAAACCGGAAATTATTTCAATTAATTAATGATTGACTTGCCTAACAATGACATCCGGCGCCATCACGACCTTATATATTTTGGGCCGTGACAGTAAAAGTGCAGGTTTTGTTAAGCCATGAACAATCCTGGTTCCACTGAAGCAGCAGTTAGTTTAGGGCTTTTATTTCATTTAAGATACCTTTCAATTTTATGTATTTCAAGGAAAACTTGTATGTTTATAATCGAACAACAAATCTATTTATGTAAAATCACTGTACCCCCTCCCCCCTTCCCTTATTTCTAGAATTGTTGTAATTTTATGAATTGGACTGTCATTATTTCAAATGTTTAAGGAATTTCATTGCCTTTCAATTGAATGTGGGAAATGAGTCAGGCTTATAAGATGGCCCAACAAGCCCGAATAAGTCTGGACCCTAGGCCATTGGGCCTGGGGGTGTTAAGCCCTTAACTATCTTGTTTAGGTTAATAGAAATCATTCTGATTTTATCTATGAATTCACATTTAAGCCGTGGAGTCCACTGGACTCTACAGCTCCCAGCAGTTATAAGTATTCTGTGACTATCGTTAATTAAGAAAGGAATTTTCAGACTTTTTAAACGTTTTGCCATCCATGACTTTTAATGGGATCCTATTCATTTCGTGCATTTTGCGTTATTAACACAATGTTTCTTCATTTAATTGGACAGTCCCTATTATCAATTACTAAAAGGTGCTAGCCCAGTATGCCTAACACAAAAACTGGGCCAGATTTCAACATGGCCCAAATTCAGATTCTTAGACTAACAAGCTTCATGAAACTTGGCCAGATTTCTATGCGGCCCGGTTCCTGATTTTTTTAGGCTAATGAGCTTAGTTTTAAAAACTTGGAAACAATCCTACATGTTGTAGTCTAAACGCCTCCTTGACTCTTAAGTTAATCTTACAAACGACTTAGGAAGACAACCTTTTCAAATATAGCAAAATGTTTAGGCCCGTCCTTAATTAGATAGATGATATATTTAGAAATTTTTAACACATTAACAATCAAAGTATACGTTCGTGTAACTTTGAATAATTCTTCTAGTAACTAAATATACTTTTTTTTCTTAAATTGTGTATACGTTTACATAACACAAATAAAGATTAAAATGAACACTCGTAGAGATACCTTTAGGAACGGATTTTGAAATTATTATCGTAGTTGCGTACATGTTCGCGTGACGTAATTTCGATTTCTTTGTACAAACCAAAATAAAAATAAGCGCTTGCGCGACTTTTGTTATTTCTTTAAAGGAATCAAGTGTCATAAATTATGTACACGTCCGTGTGACATAATTTTTGACATGTCTTCCACGGGTTTACGCATACGTAACCCGTCTTAAGATATTTCTTAAATACAATTGAATAATAAAAAGCGGTAAAAAGTAAATGCACATAGGTATTAAAATCAGTAATTTAACAATTTAGGTCAAGTAAATCATTAAGCGACCGTGCTAGAACCACAGAATTCGGGAGTACCTAACACCTTCTCCTGGGTTAACAGAATTCCTTACCCGGATTTCTGGTTCGTAGACTTTTTTAAAACAGAGTCAAAATTTCCTCAATTTGGGATATTAAAAAATAAATGGTGTCTCGGAACACCGTAAAAAAATTTGGATGGCTACTCTGAAAATTAAATAAACAATCCCAAATTTGATTATGTCACTTAAATTGGAAAAACTTTATTATCCCACCCTTACCGGTGAAAAAGGAGGCGTGACATGCTTCTGTTGCTATATGCCCATATGATTTCACCTAGTGACAATGCTAACTAGGTTATCTCCAGTAAAATGAAACCCTGTATAATCAGTTGTATATTCCCTGTTCTGCAAACATGTAATATGGTACCAATTTTGTCTATTAGTTCAAGTATCCTTGCTCTTTTGTGATTGCTTTAAATACTGGTAAAATATCTATGTCTGAACCAATACCAGTCTGTTTGAACCATATGCTAAATATGGATTCTGTTTGTTCTAGGTGGAGTTCTATTTGCAGTCCTGTAAATTGAATTTGTTTGCTCCTAAAAATCAAACTATTTTCTAAAACTGTTCCCCTACCCTTTATATATTATTTTCAAACTTCTACTCTTAGTTATTTAGGGTCCTACCACCCAAATGTGAGCATTGCCTAGGGTCCTTGAGACTCCTCTGAACTCCGACACATTGGTACTGGTTTTCCAATTTTGTATGAACTGTTTTTCTAAGTAAGGTTCTAGTGTGAGCATTGCCCNAATGTTACTACTCGTTTAGAGATCCTGCCTATAGGGTTTTTCTGACTATGTGTGACTCTGCATTTTCCATTTTTTGGCATACTAGAGACCCTGCCTATAGGTCTTGTATTAATTCTGCATTAGAAATCCATGTTCATAGAATCTACGCATATTTGTAATCTCAACGTACATTAGTGATCGTGCCTATAGGATCTTATTTGTGTAAATTAATAAACTTTCCTGGCAACTAGTTTAAAATTCTGCCCACATGTGATTCATAGATATCATGCCTATAGGAGATATAAAAACCAGTTTTCTCCAATTTAGATACCATGCCTATAGAAATAGAAGGAATCAGTTTCAAGACCTAGAAATCATGTCTATAGGATTTAAACTAATAGATATCATGCATATAGGGTAAATCCCAATGCTCGTTT
Organism: Nicotiana paniculata; assembly: GCA_005239505.1. Classification (NCBI taxonomy): domain Eukaryota; kingdom Viridiplantae; phylum Streptophyta; class Magnoliopsida; order Solanales; family Solanaceae; genus Nicotiana; species Nicotiana paniculata. The sequence continues at coordinate 12,925 of ML357610.1, read as the reverse complement.
TAATAAACTTCCTTCTAACATTCTGTTTATGCTCATCTAGATATCTTGCCTATAGGATCCTAAATTAATAAAGTTGTTTGATTTAATTGCGTGCATTTGTGGTCTGCTTGTGGAGGTTAATATGAGCCCTTATTTTCCCCCTTATATGATAGTCCTATCTGAATTTTGTTTGTCGCCTAGATTTTTCTCATTTTAAGCAACATAGGTCAGTCTAGAACCACCCTAAATAGAGGTCTTAAATACCTCCAGGACCACAGGTAAGGGACGGGTAGTGCACGAATAAGGAACGAGTTAGAAGCTACTAGAACGCTTAGGTAATAACTGAAAAATAGTAATTGGATAGTAAAGGAGATGATGACCCGTGCGCTAATACTATGAGTAGCAGTCCAACTTGGGGAAAGTTACCAAGTATTTCATGAAAATGATCCTATAGGCTAAAAAGCATAGGACCCATTTAATTCTTATTTTTAAAGTAATGTATCTTTGTCTAAATTCCTTTATTTGCCTTTAAGACTAATTCTCTTAATTAAGTTCGGTCGGGACCCACCGTTGTGGACCTCGAGGGGTGCCTAACACCGTCCCCTCAAGGTAATTTCGAGCCCTTACCCGATCTATGATAATGCAAACTAATTTCATGAGTCAATTACTCTAGGTGCCCTAATGCACCTTAATCCGTTAGGTGGAGACTCTTCAAATCCCATACCCATCCCAAAAGGAAGGGAGTTGTCTCATAAATGTCGAACCCTGATTTTGCGAGGAAAAAGGGGGCGTGACAGCATGTCGACTCTGCTGGGGATAACCCTTAGTCTCTTACCATAAAGGACTTGCTTTTTGTGAATTAGTCTTTAAGCATGCTTTATTCTGTTAATACGTGCACACTGTTTCCCTTTCCCACTTTATGTGAATTTAATTGCCTATTTTCAAGCATTTATGATTTCTTTGTACTATGGAAACTAACTTGTCTCTTTGTTTTATTTCTTAAAACGCCTTTTCAATTATTAAATACCGCATTTATCATTTTCTAACGCGCAAATACGTGACAACATGCTATTTTATGTTGCATAACTCATGCTTAACATCACATTCCACTCGTGCGTAATTAATACCATAGAAACGCTTGATGAGTGTTTGCGCTCTTCCTATATATCATCCCTTTGAATTCAGAAAGGATTATTTGCGGTAAAACTAGTCGATCAGCAGTGCAGTCGACGGTTCTGTGCCTTTCCCCCTCAAGTTATCCGCTTGGGGGTACCAGTCTAGACCTCTATAGAAACCTTACTCTGATTAATTGTACATGCATCATGGTCAAACCTAGCCAGGGTTAATATGTTTTCCACATAATAACCCTTTAAGAAAAGCCTTGTCCAAAAGTCCGTCAGGGTTTCCATAATCCCAACGGACGCAACCACGATCTTTGCATTAATTTGGAGAAATAAGTGCCAATATGCTAATCACTGATGTATAAATAGTCGAATATGGAGGGGAAAAATGTCTAACCTTATTTGTTTTGCAGAAAATGAGGCACGAAGTCCCCAGGTTCGGCATGGTCCGTAACATACCACCATTGTTGCTAGATTGGCGGGAAGATCTTTCATCAAGTGAAAAAAAGCATGTGAAAAAGGTCCTGGGAAATTTTCCTTCTTTATTGGACATCCAACCGAATAATATGTTGATTGAAGCTGCCACAACGTTCGGGGATGGAGAAAGATCCGTATTTTGCTTTGGAAACATAGAAATGACCCCTCTATTGGAAGAAATAGGGGGATTCGCTGGACTACCTTGGGACAGTCCCGGTTTATTGGTGCCAGAAAACTGTACCGCTAGGGGGTTCCTGAAAATGATGGGTTTGAAAAAGAACGACGATTTGGAGTGCCTGAAGAACTCCTACATACCCTTTGACTACCTCTATGAACGATATGGTCATAGAAAATCCTATCGTATCTTCCATGATGAATTCTCTATCACTTCCTTGGGTTGTATTCCCCGCAGGGTTTTTGCGTTCATCGTCTGCTTCTTGGGTATGATAGTGTTTCTGATGCAAGGGGACAACATTCATGCCAGACTGGCCATGGTGACTAAAAGCTTAATGGAGGGGATCGAGGGGAAAACATATAGCATTGTCCCTATGATCATAGCAGACATATATCGGGCCTTGGGCCGCTGCTAGAAGGGGTCCAAACACTTCAAGGGTTGTAATCCTCTGCTACAGGTTTGGTTGTTAGAGCATCTCCAGAGAGGTCAATACCATCAAGAGTTTCCACGAAGGCCGTGGAATGATCATATATCTTTCCATCACCCTAAGAGAATGACTTATATCCCAGACAGGTTTGCTCAACCAGAGAGTGCTATAGAATGGGAGCAGTTTTTCGACAATTTGACTGATGATCAGGTTCAATGGATGTTCGAATGGTTCCCTATTGACGAGTTCATCATAAGATCTATGGATGCTCCGCACTTGGTGTTGATCGGGTTAAGGGTCATATACCCTTATGTTCCCATCAGGGTTATGAGACAAGCAGGCAGGAAGCAAGTCATTCCGAGAGTTGCTAAAATGAGTCATTATAGGGCAGAAGGATGACGACCTCCCATACAAATGTGAAGCTCAGCATATGTGGCACTCAAAGATTATTGTAGAAAAGGACACCATCGAACCAGATCACTCAGGGTATGTGCGCTTTTATCCATCATGGTTGGAAGATAGCATAGCAAGAATAGTTGAGCCGGGGATCGATCGAGGAAACAGGGTCATAGACGAAGTTGCTAAAGCCCAAGTGAAATACAACAAACTGCGCAAAAGGGTTCATGAGTCCGAGGCCGAGCATCTGGAGCAACACAAGACTGACATGGAACTGATCAATGAATGGAGGGAAATGACTATCAAGTCTAATGAGAGGCTGGAATATCTGGAGCAGGGTCTGATGGAGCTGGAGGAGAAGACAAGGAAGAGAGTCGCCGACTTCCAGAATGCTGAGGGAAGCGAAGAAGGACATCTAGCAAGGGTATACCTGCTGCTGGGCATGCGCGACCTGGGGAACCTGATCGATGGATCCAAAATAAACAAGCATGGGGAAGGTCCTTCTGGGACCAAGTAGATTAGGTTTATTGGCTTTTCAAATGTAATAAGGCCAAATGCCATTAGTGACTTATCTTATTTAGCGTCGTTACTTTTACATTAATGAAATGAAGCGATTATTGGCACTGAAATTCTCCAAATCAACTTGTCGCTAGGCCTACCTCGGGCACAACGAGGCTCCCAAATTAGGACGCAAATTTACAATCCCGCACTATGTGTTTAAATACTGCAAATACTCTTTTCAAAACTCTTACTGACTTGGCTACCTTTTGTTTTCTTTCTTTTTGATTATTCCCATTCCCCAAGGTTGGTTCACGCATACTGGCATCATCAGCTTATCATACCAGATCTAGAGGCCCTCCACCTTCTCCCCCTCCAAGTATACCGAAAGTCAAATAAAAAGCTAAAATGGATGATATGAACGACATCAGAAAAGACAACACTGCACATGTTGAGAATGTGGAAACTTCCGATGGTCGGGGCGCTTAGGCCCCAAATGATTTGGTTTTATGGGTTGAGCAGAAGATACTTGAACTACAGGATAAGCTTGAGCAGGTCCGTAATTTGGCGAATCTCTCCCTCGCACTGAATGTCCCAGACACCCAGAACCCTGTACCACCTTAAAACACACCCAACAAACACCGTCAGAATCCTCCCGCACCTCACCAATATACAACCCCTCCTCAAAATCAACATCTCCCTACTCAATACCCACAAACCACCTATCACTCTCCTCTGAATACTCCACAACCTATGCCCGAACCCCATAACTCCACTAATGATCACCACTACACCCAAACCCCTGGAATTTACCATAACAACCCTATATACATGGAAACCTTACCTCACTCCACTCAATCAATCTCCTATACACCAGAATCCACCGAGAAGGACCTGCTCATCAAGAACATGGCTGAGTAGCTCAATAAATTAACAAGACGAGTTCAGGGTGTTGAAGGAGGAAAAGGGATTGAAGGTCTAAATTACAAGGACTTGTGCATACAACCGGATGTGGAACTACCGGAGGGTTACAAACCTCCCATGTTCGAAATGTTTGATGGAACCGGTGATCCCAAGGTCCATTTGAGAACTTACTGTGACAAGCTCGTGGGGGTTGGAAAAGACGAAATGATTCGCATGAAGCTGTTTATGAGTAGCCTTACTGGAGATGCCCTGTCCTGGTACATAAGCCAGAGTCCCAAGAAATGGGCTAATTGGGTGAGCATGGCGTCAGATTTCATGGACAGGTTCAGATTCAACACGGAGAATGCACCTGATGTTTTCTATATCCAGAACCTCAAGAAGAAGCCAACTGAGACTTTCCGTGAGTATGCTACTCGGTGGAGGTCAGAAGCGGCAAAGGTCAGGCCGGCATTATATGAGGAACAAATGAACATGTTCTTTGTCAGGGTGCAGGATCCGCAATATTATGAAAGGTTAATGGTTATTGAGAATCATAAATTCTCCAATATCATCAAGCTCGGAGAAAGGATCGAGGAAGGTATTTAGCCACATCGGTTCCTTTTGAAGTAGAAGTAACCCCACATGCAGCAACACCCGCTCCATTTAAGGTGGAGGTGGCCACACCTTTCACTGTAATGATGGCATCCACACCACCCTTCAGTTCCAATGTTGTACCTTGGGATTATGTGGCTGAGGCTAGAAGAAAAGGAAAGTCGAATATAGAAGAATCCGGTGCTGCACAAAGGATGACCAGAACAGGAAGGATTTATACACCTGAACATTTGGGAGAAACCAGTAAGTAAGCTTCCAGTAAACCGCCTGTTATTGAGACTGGTCCAGATGAACTTTGGAGGAAAGTGTAGGCAAGGGAGTACTCTGTCTTCGATCATCTGAACAAGACTCCCGCCCAAATATCTATCCTATCATTGCTGCAAAATTCTGAGCCACACAGGAATGCTCTAATGAAGGTGTTGAATGAAGCATACGTTCCCAACAACATCACTAGCGGAGAAATGGCCAATATGGTGGGGCAGGTGCTAGAAATACACAAAATCACTTTCCATGAGGACGAGCTGCCACCTGAAGGGTTAAGTCATGACAGGGTGCTGCACATCACAGTGCAAGGTGAAGATAAATTCATCGCCAAAGTTTTGATAGATGGAGGATGCACCCTCAACATTTGCCCGTTGACAACTCTGTAGAGGTTGGGCAAGGGTTTACATGAGATATGAGCAGGGACTATGAATGTAAAAGTGTTCGAGGGGTTTCAAAGGGCTACCATCGGAGAAAGTAATCTCTACTTGCCGATGGGTCCCACTTGGTTCGACATTGAGTTTCATGTGCTAGACATATCAGCCTCCTATAATCTGTAGTTGGGACGGCCGTGGATACATGCCGCTGGGGCTGTAGCATCTACTTTGCACCAGGCTGTAAAGTTTGAGTGGAACCATCAAGAAGTGATCATCCATGGAGATGGGAGCAACCCCATTTACACCAGTCAGATTGTTCAGGTAGTTGAAAATAGAAGGAGGTTAGGTGGAGAAACCTACCATCGCATCGAGCGTGTTAACGTAATCGAAAATGATAAGTGGTGAAGTAGAAAGATAGAGAGCATATTGGCATGTCAAGGGTACGAACCTGGAAGGGGGCTCGGTAAAAACCTTCAGGGTATCTCCAAGCCAATACAATTGAAACGCCATGATACAACCTTTGGGCTAGGGTATCAGTACACCTGGCAAGAATACGATGATTGGTCACCACCGTGGCATGGTCCATACTACCCTCTTGAGCAACCTGTGCCGCACTTAAGTCAGACCTTCCATCAGGCCGATATCATATGGGGATCAGAGGAAGAAGAAGCGTTGGCAGCATTGAGGAACCCATTCTTGGAAGATGATGATATGGACTGTTGTGTGATCGTCGAGGAGGAGGAGGAGGAGGAAGGCCCTACCATCCAAGCTGTGGAGAGAGGAGCATTCCTCAAGAACTGGACTGTTAGACCATCAAGGGCCCGACGAGTCCCAGGATAGCAAGGCTGAATAATATTGTTTACTTTTTCTGAAAAAATGATTTCCACTTTTGCCTTTTTTGTTTTAATAATATTTTCAATGTTCCAAAACCGTTATTTGAGTTATTGAAAATCATTTTGTCTGACGCTTTAAATGTCTTGATGTTTTATTATTACTACTTTTCTTTCATATCTTTATCTCTACAGCATTACTATTTCCTATCTCGATGATACGACAACTGTGACATGTAGTGAGACAACGCAACAAAAGGATAGTGATTTAGAAGAAGAGGATGTAATACCTGAGGAGATTGTCAGATAAGTAGAGGATTTTGAGAACAAGCCCAAGTCCAACCTGGACGAAATCGAGATAGTCAACTTGAGAGATTCTGAAACCGTCAAGGAAACCCGCATAAGCATCTATTTGTCTGGTCAGAGAAAGAGGAATACACTCGATTCCTGAAAGAATATGAGGATATATTTGCATGGTCATACGATGATATGACCGGATTGAGCACATCCATAGTGGCCCACAAGTTGCCTACAAATCTAATGTGCCCACCGGTAAAGCAGAAACTTAGGAAATTCAAGCCAGATATGAGGAAAATCAAGGAGGAAGTTACTAAGCAGATCAAAGCCAAGGTCCTCAGGGTAGTTGAATATCCAACCTGGTTAGCCAACATTGTGCTTGTTCCGAAAAAGGATGGGAAAGTCATAGTCTGTGTTGATTATCGGGATCTCAATAGAGCAAGCCCAAAGGACGATTTCCCCCTGCCGAATATACACATTCTGATCGACAATTGTGCCAAGCATGAACTCCAGTCCTTTGTAGATTGCTTCACAAGTTACCATCAGATTTGGATGAACAAAGAAGACGTTGAGAAAACAGCCTTCATTACACCATGGGGAGTGTATTACTACAAAATGATTTCATTCGGTTTAAAGAATGTTGGGGCCACCTACATGAGGTCCATGACAACCATTTTCCATGACATGATACATAAAGAGATAGGGGTGTATGTGGATGATGTCATCATTAAATCCAAGAAGGCCACATATCACATAGCAGACTTGAGGAGATTCTTTGACTGATTGCGGAAGTACAACCTGAAGCTAAACCCTGCAAAGTGTGCATTCGGGGTTCCTACCAGAAAGTTATTGGGATTCATCATCAGTCCCCGAGGAATAGAGTTGGACCCATCAAAGGTCAAATCCATCCAAGAATTTCCACCGCCAAAAAGCAAGAAAGATGTGATGAGTTTCCTAGGACACCTCAACTACATCAGCCGTTTCATAGCACAATCCATAGTAATATGCGAGCCGATTTTCAAAATGCTGAAGAAGGACGCTGCAACCAGTTGGACCAAGGATTCTCAAAAGGCTTTTGACAAAATCAAGGAATACTTGTCCACACCATCAGTCTTAGTCCCGTCGGAGCCGAGTAAACCACTGCTACTCTACCTTATAATGTTAGATGGAGCTTTCGGTTGTGTCCTAGGATAGCATGAAGGGACAGGGAGAAAGGAACATGCCATCTACTACTTGAGTAAGAAGTTCACTTCTCACGAAGCACGGTACTCTCTGCTGGAATGAACTTGCTGCGCTCTAACCTGGATAGCTCAGAAGCTAAGGCACTACATTTATGCTTATACGACGTATCTCATATCGAGAATGGATCCCTTAAAATACATCTTTCAGAAGCCCATGCCTACTGGGAAGCTGGCCAAGTGGAAAATCTTGCTGAGTGAGTTCGACATCATCTATGTAACTCAAAGGCAGTCAAAGGAAAAGTATTGGTACATCACCTTGCTGAAAATCTTGTGGGAGGAGAATACGAACCCCTGAAAATGTATTTTCCCGATGAAGAGGTATCCTTCATGGGAGAAGACATTGCCGAGGCCTATGATGTTTGGAGGATGTTTTTCGATGGAGCTGCGAATTTCAAGGGAGTAGGTATCAGATCCGTTTTGGTATCAGAAACTAGTCAACATTATCCGACATCTGCAAAATTCAGATTCCCCTACACTAACAGCATGGCAGAATACGAAGCTTGCATATTAGGACTCAACCTGGCTGTTGATATGAACGTTCAAGAACTGTTGGTGATCAGCGATTCAGATCTACTTGTGCACCAGATACAAGGAGAGTGGACTACCAAGAATTCCGAGATACTACCTTACCTGCATCATGTGCTGGAAATGAAGAAGAGATTCACAAAGATAGAGTTTCGACATGTATCTACAATTCATAACGAGTTTGCTGACGCATTGGCCACCTTGTCGTCAATGATACAACATCCAGACAAGAACTTCATCGATCCCATTCCAATAAGGATCCATAATCAACCGACATATTGTGCCCATGTTGAAGAGGAAATGGACGGAAAATCCTGCTTCCACGACATCAAAGAGTATATGGTGAAAGGAGAATACCCGAAGCATGCAAACCATACTCAGAAACGCACGCTTCGGAGGTTGTCCAATCACTTATTCCAAAGTGGAAGAACCCTATATAGAAGAACTCCTGATCTAGGACTGTTAAGGTGTGTTGACACAAAAGAGGCTTCTAAATTGCTCTAGGAGATACATGCCGGAACCTGCGGTCTACATTTGAATGGCTTTGTCTTGGCCAAGAAGATACTCAGGGCCGGTTACTTTTTGATGACCATGGAAACAGACTGCATCCGACATGTTCAGAAGTGATACCAATGTCGGATAGATGCAGACATGATAAGGGTGCCGCCGAACGAGCTTAATGAAACAAGCTCACCTTGTCCCTTTGCAGCCTGGGGAATGGATGTCGTTGGTCCAATTGAGCCCACTGCCTCAAACGGGCTCCGGTTCATTTTAGTGGCTATCGACTACTTCACTAAATGGGTTGAAGCTACATCTTACAAAGCTGTGACCAAGAAGGTCATTGCGGATTTTGTTCGCGACCGAATTGTTTGTCGATTTGGGGTTCCAGAGTCCATCATCACTGATAATGCCGCCAATCTCAATAGTGATTTGATGAAAGCCATGTGTGAAACTTTCAAAATCAAACACAAGAATTCCACAGCATACATGCCTCAAATGAATGGAGCCGTGGAAGCTGCCAACAAAAACATCAAGAAAATACTAAGAAAAATGGTAGAAAATCACAAAAAATGGCACGAGAAACTACCATTTGCCTTACTGGGATACTGTACCACATTCTGCACATCACCGAGGCAACTCCCTATCTGCTGGTTTATGGTGTTGAAGTTGTCATTGCCGCCAAAGTGGAAATTCCTTCCTTGAGAATCATACAAGAAGCCGAACTCAGCGACGCAGAATGGATAAGGAGCCGCTATGAGCAACTAGACCCCATATCAGACTGTCAGCTTTATCAGAACAGAATTTCCAGATCCTTCAACAAAAGGGTAAAGCCAAGACAGTTCACACCGGGGCAGCTGGTGCTTAAAAGATATTTCCACATCAAGATGAAGCCAAAGGAAAATTCTCTCCTAAATGGAAAGGTCCTTACATGGTACACAGAGTACTGATAGGAGGATCTCTCATACTCACAGTGATGGACGGGGAAATTTGGCCAAAGACAATCAACTCAGATGCAGTCAAAAGATACTATGTCTAAACCATTTATGCTTCTTCATATGATGTAAATTGAACTACGCTCGACCTGATTCCCGTTTAAGAGGGATACATAGGCAGCCCTGTGGGTTCGGTCACAATTCAATAAAATTTCCATTTTCCCCCACAATTAGAAACTGGGGCAGAATTTTGAGGAGGACCCTCAAAATTCCGAAGCAAGTTCAGCCAACCGCAGCGTATGGAGCAGTCAGAAAGGTCATCTAGTTAACTGGTGGCAGAATTTGAGGAGGACCCTCAAAATTCTATGGCAGAAGAAGTCGCAATGTCTCTGATTGTGTCACAATTACTGGTTCATCTAACTAATTTCTAAACTATATACTACTATGTCTTTTGAAAATTACGCACGCATGTTTTTGAAAAAGAAACTTTGCTTTAGAAAATGCTACCCTAATAGCTTGAACATGATCTTCAGACAGAGCGGAGCAGATCGAGCAAACAAAGGCACGAACCAACCTTCCCCGCAATACTCTCAATTTTTTTCTTTGAATGTAGGATTATATCATCATTATAAACACCGTCTCAACGACACAATCACTATGCCCGACACACATTTTAAGCTAAGAATACTTTTCTCTTACTCTTCTCTTTGCATAGGACTAAGCCCTGTCCCAAATCTTGCATAAGGCTAAGCATTGCCTTCTCCTTGCACGAGGCTAATCCTTGCCTCTCTATTTGCATAAGGCTAAGCACTACCTTCTCTTTGCATGGGACTAAGCCCTGTCCCAAATCTTGCATAAGGCTAAGCACTACCTTCTCTTTGCATGGGACTAAGCCCTGTCCCGAATCTTGCACAAGGCTAAGCATTGCCTTCTCCTTGCACGAGGCTAAGCCCTACCTCTCTATTTGCATAAGGCTAAGCACTTCCTTCTCTTTGCATGAGACTAAGCCCTGTCTCAACACCTGCATAAGGCTAAGCCATGCCTCTCTATTTGCATAAGACTAAGCACTGCCTTCTCTTTGCATGAGACTAAGCCATGTGTCAACACCTGCATGAGGCTAAGCCCTACCTCCCTATTTGTATAAGGCTAAGCACAACCTTCTCTTTGCATGAGACTAAGCCCTGTCTCAACACCTGTATGAGGCTAAGCCCTGCCTCCTATTTGCATAAGGCTAAGCACTGCCTTCTTTTTGCACGGGACTAAGCACTGTCCCGAATCTCGCACGAGACTAAGCACTGTCTCTCTTGCATTGTTCTCTTCTCTCGGGTTAAGCTCTCCCCTCAACTTCACACAAGACTAAGCTCTATTTTGCTGCCTCTATCATCATGTCTCTGCAATTCATGGGCTGAAATATCACCAACTTGTCCGAAGGAGTCATAGTCTTAAGGCATCATCCTCATAGCCGGAAGACGCCATGCCATGGCCTGAGGATCTCTCAAACTTGCACATCATTATTCAAAGGAATCATGGTTCAGAGGCACCATTTTCATGGACCGAGAACATCATTTCATGGTCTGCGAATCCCTTACCATACAACTCATGTCCCGGCACGTCATGGTCTAAGGACATCATCCTCTACCGTCCAAAGACAATTTCATGGTCTGAAGGGAATTTGCATCATGTCTAAATTTACGCAAAGTTATACGCATATGCTTGCAGTACATCTTTTGATTTGCAGGTGACCCAGTGACTAACTGTTATCCCAACAGGAGCGATCCCACTCCAGTTCCTTCATACTATTTCAAACCTGACCACTCACCATAACTGTTTCATCTATTCAAACCTTGATTCCGCCCTTGCAATAATTTCATCGGTTTATTCCGCCGGTGGATCAAGAACTACACATGGCCTGATTTCTGTAAAACCATGGAAATTTAGGCATCTTAGGGACCGGAGTGCGGCCTATATCTCTCAGATCATTCTATTCGGTCAAAACTGGCTATCATATCTTTACCCGACAACTCTTTCATCCTTCTCGGGTAAATAGGGGCAGTTGTTGATACCCAATTTTCCTACATTATTTTCAAAATGCATAAATATTTTCAAAATAATTCATAAGCATCAATTATTATTTTTCCATAATTTTTTGTAATTTTAAAAGATTTTTAATTGATTTATCCCAGCATTTATTTATCTAAATAATTACTAATTGCATCATAAATGTCCTTTTAATAATTTTATTGCTTAATTTTATCATTTTATATTTTATATTAAGCTTAATTATTCTATGCATAATTATATTTACATCTTTATATTATAATTGCAATGATTTTGCAATAATATCCCATGTGTGCATAATTACTTTATTTTACACGAAAATGACTTTTTATATTTTTGTAATATCAAATAACTATTTTAAATTATTTTTCATACACAAATAGTATTTTTTATCATTTATTAACTATTTCTATAAATTATTTTTATTAAACTAAATAAGTATTTAAAAAGATAACCCCTTTTTAATTTAAATTCGTACTCCAACCCAATAACCAACCCAACCCAATTATTCTAACCCTGATCCAATACCCAAACCCAATAACCCATTATCCATACCCTCCCCAGCCTAGAACTAATCCTGGCCATTGATCTTAGGAGATCGCTAATGTCAAGATCGCTAATGTCAAGAAGATGAAGGTAGCAGAGATGAGGATGTTGAGATAGATGTGCGGGCACACCAGGTTAGATAAGATCATATATGAGGTTATTCGCGACAAGGTGGGTGTGGCCCCTATTGAGGACATGATGCGAGAAGTGCGGGTTAGGTGGTTTGGTCATGTGAGGAGGAGGAGCACAGATGCCTCGGTGAGGAGGTATGAGAGGTTGACATTGGAGGGTCTACAGAGAGATAGAGGTAGGCCAAAGAAGAGGTGGGGAGAGTTTATTAGGCAATACATGGCGCATCTTCAGCTTACCGAGGACATTACCCTTGATAGGAAGGTATGGAGGTCGAGGATTAGGGTAGTAGAGTAGGTAGTCTAGAGTGTTCATAACAGTAGTACTGGCATGTAGTCTCGTTTTCTGTGGGCAGTAGGTTTTTGTGACTAACAGTTGTTTCCTTTCATTGTTGATTTACTTAATATTTTGTTGTTTTTACTTTTCTTTTATATGGCTTTTTGGTACTGTCCCTTTTTGTCTATGTTTTTATTAATGTGGTGCTTATGCTTTCCTGAGCCGATGATCTATTAGAAACAACCTCTCTATCTTTATAAGGTAGGGATAAGGTCTACGTACAACTACCCTCCCTGAACCCCACGGTGTGGGATAAGACTAGGTATTATGTTGTTGTTGTTGTTGTTGTTGTATATATATATAT